>BSBK01001456.1:2427500-2605193 GCA_027943335.1 Chamaecyparis obtusa | reverse complement strand
ATATATATATATATATATATATATATATATATATATATATATATATATGTATATATATGTATATATATATGAATATGCTCATATATATATACATATATATATGTATGTATGTATATATGAGTATGCTCATATATATATACATACATACATATATATATGTATATATATATGAGCATATTCATATATATATATATATATATATATATGTATGTATATATATATGAGCATACATATATATATATATATATATACATATATATGAGTATATATATATATACATATATCTATACGAGTATGCTCATATATATATATATATATATGTATGTATGTATATATATATGAGCATACTCATATATATATATATATACATATATATGAGCATACTCATATATATATATATATATATATATATATATATATGAGTATGCTCATATATATGTATATATATATATATATATATGAGTATGCTCATATATATATACATACATACATATATATATATATATATATGAGTATGAGTATATATATATATATATGTATGAGTATGAGTATACTCATACATATATATATATATATATACTCATACTCATATATATATATATATACATATATATATATATATATGTATATATTGTTGGCATTAAGTAGAATTGCCACTAGTGACAACACTTATTTGCATTCTGGATGCAAACCGAGCAGACAGTGCAAACCGAGCAGACAGTGCAAACCGAGCAGACAGTGCAAACCAAGCAGACAGTGCAAACCAAGCAGACAAGTGCAAACCAAGCAGACAGTGCAAACCGAGCAGACAGTGCAAACCGAGCAAGTTAGTACAAACCGATCAGGACAATGTAAACCGAGTAACATCTTGTCTACCGAGTCACCAGTACTTACCGAGTTCAATACCTACCGAGTGATCAGTATGAACCGTGCCTTCACTTCTACCGAGTGCATGACGATGACGAGTAATGCAGTGGACGCCGAGTATCAGAAAGTCACCGAGTCAGTTTGAAGGAACCGAGTAACTATTTGGGCCGACTTAGTGGCACTTATGTTTATTTGTCAAGCCGACTGTGTAATTGTAATTGTAATTAATTGTTTGAGACTTGTATATAAACAATGTTGTAAAAAGATGAAAAATAATCAAGTAGAATATATGTGAAAGAAAAAGAAAGGCAGAGATAAGCGAATTGCAGAAGGCTTCAGAAGTATAAGGTTCAGCAAAGACAAATTCATCACAAAAGGTGATCAGTACATCAGAGAATCTCAATCAGCAATCCAGTTGCAAAGCAGAGATCTACTGTTTCATTCTAACAGGTGAATCAGTACTAAATCCTTTACCGGGTAGACTTAACAGTCTTTGTATAAATCTCTTTATCGAGTGCATACTTCACTGTATGTTTGTAAATCCTTTAACAGGGTGGATTTAGCAATCCTTATTGCTCCTAACAGGGCAGATCATCAGAAGTGATCAAATTGTAAGCCTTAACCGGCCAACTTTATTCTGCAGTATTAAAGCTTTGTGGGTTTCATCCCCACCCCAGTTTTACTTTCTTTTGGAAGGTTTCTGGGTAACCAAATCTTTGTGTCATTATTGTGAATGCTTTCAAGTTTCATGCTTTCTGTATGCAAAGGTTAAAAAGTAAAATACATGTTAAAATTAGAAGAAAATTTGGAGTTACTGATTCACCCCTCCCCTCTCAGTAACTTGGTTAATTCCTGAATATTTCCAACAATTGGTATCAGAGCAGCATTGGTTCTCAAGACAAAGCTTAACTAGCTTGAGCAAAGATCCAGGACAATGGAGGTATTCAAACTGAACAAGGTGATTGAAAATGAAAAGCTAGATCTGGAAATGGCCATAGCTAAACTCAAAGAAGCAAAAGAACATCTTTCCCAATCCCTAAGGAGAAGGAAGGAACTTGCAAATCAGATGAATGATCAGAATTACATTGAAGAAAAGATTGAAGATCTTCTTCCCTCAAATAACTCAGATGAAGCAAACAATGCTATCAAAGAACTCCTAGAAAAGAATGGGTCTCTGCAGGAAGAAGTGAGAAAATTGAAAAGAGAACAAGAACTACACTCTACAAGATTCTGTGAGATCTTGGAACAAAGAAACAAGTTGAAAGATGAATTAGATGGAAGAAACATTGAAGTCCAAAACAAAACCCTTCAGCTAGAAAATCTAATTGATCAGATCTCTCATACAAATGAAGAAATTCTAAATCTAAGTTCAGAAGTAGAAAACACAAGAGAAGAACTAAGATCTGAAAAGGAAACCAATCTAAGATTGATGGATGACCTAAACGCTGAAAAAACAAATCAATGAAGGAATGCTGAAAAGTCAAGAAGACTTGAATCAACTGTATGAATGAAATCTTCATAGGCAAAAAGGAAAAGCAGGACTTGGATACAAAGAAGAAGGCGAATCCTCTAAACAAGGTACTCAAAGAAATCAAAAACCTACTTGTAATCATTGTGGTAAAATAGGACATACTTCAAATAAATGTTGGAACAATGAAAAAGCAAAATTCAATGGAAAATGTTATAGCTGCAATCAACCCGGTCACAAAGCAAATGAATGCAGGGAAAAACCTAGATTCAGAGGTAATTGTCACAAGTGCAACAAACAAGGTCACAAGGCATCCGAGTGCAGATCCAAGACATTTAATCCAGTAGAACAATTGTGAGAGCAATGTTTGGATGGGACTACAACACCTGGTGTATATGTCATTACTGTGGAGAATATGGACACATTGGCATGAATTGCATAAAACATCATCTAAGGAAAAGAGATACTACCATAAGATGTTTCAAATGCACTAAACTCGGTCACATAGCCAGAAACTGCATGAATGCTAGTGAAATTGAAGAAGGAAAGAAGATTGAAGCAACTAAGGTCAGAAAATAGATAAGACAAAAATGGATTCCTAAAGCTACCGAGCAATCCAGTCCAAGTAATGGAATGGATGGCTCTACCGACTCAAACTAAATTTCTAAGGAAGCACTGGAACTGTACTCTCATAGATCAATCTCAAGCAGTTCCAGAACTGAAATTAAAAGAAAAGTCTAAATCAGCATGCAAGATGCAGTGAGATCACAGGGAGGTCGGTATAGTCTTCACCGAGCAAGGTCGGTATAGTCTTCACCGAGCAAGGTCGGTACCTGTCTTTACCGAGCAAGGTCGGAGCATTATGAATTCTCGAGTTCACCGAGCTGCGAAGTCTTTTCCAATCAATTAATTCTTAGTGGGTGACAGTCTGTCAGAATTCCTACCCTAATTTGAAATAAGCATTAATGACAGTATTGTAAACAAAAAGCAAGTAATCGAACTCATTCTTCACCGCGAATCTTTAGCACTTTGAGAGCAGAAAACTTCAAGGGCAACCCGGTGATTTAATACTTTTGCGAAAGAAATTTTTCTGTGAGCTACCATGGCATCATCCAGCACTTCAGCGAAGAAAGGATCAGATATGTTAGTCCAAGGGGAGTGGAAAGCACCAGATTTTAAGATCGTGCCTGCAATTGCAGCAGCCCTAGATCCGAACGGAGCTCAATCTCAGATTCCTCCTAAGGTACTACTTATCAACGATATCCGTAATCATTTTAACTGTTCAATTCAAGAAATGGGAAACCTAGAACTAGACATTGTGTGTGAGGAACTATGTGTGGATGGTATTTTGAAGCCCGAGCACAAACATCTGGAAGATAAGGGTTTAGTTCACATTGCACATCTTCCTCGAAACTTTTGAGATAAATGGGTTAGGTACATTCTCAGCCGAGTACACGATGGCAAGATTTGGCTTGAGCAACCTATTGAGATCACAAAGAAAATGATTCAACAAATCACCGGTCTTCCCATGTTGAACAAAGCAAAAACTACCAAAACCCTAGGTCGGACAGAACTAGAGAAGAAAACCCTAGCCGAGTGGGATGGTAGAGGCATGAAGGTTAGCAGCATTATTGACGCCGAACTGAAGTTTGGTACACATATCATTGCCCACAAGATTTACAGTTCTAGTCGACAGAACAGTGTCTCCTGTGAAGCTGTTGACCTAGCATACAAAGTGGTCAAAAACAACTTGACATTTGACCTAGCAGACTTATTGTTGAAACAGTTTAACAAGAACATGGAAAGCATCAAAACTTCCAAAAACAATCCATGTAAGTTTGGATCCTTGTTAGTCTGTTTATTCTTCTATGTTCAGAAATTCTTCCCTTCTAAAGGAAAAGTTGTATGGAGAAAAGATGTGCCAGTACTCTATGAAATAAATGAATACATTGCAGAAATGGGTGAAAACTTTGAAAGCATCATGGATAACTATTTTGAGTCCTTCAAAGAGAAAATGAATGACAGATTCCGGATTCCACAGAAGTTGGTGGAAGATTACAAAGATGACATCTGTTTTATGGTAGATTGTGATAATGTGTATATTCAAGCAGTTAAACCAAGAACTGTATATGTAAAACCTCTTCCTTATGAGGTAAATATTGATGAAACCAAGAATATCATTGAAGCTCTTCTAAATCAGCCTGTCAATCCCAAAGCTCCATATTTTGGAACATATGATGAAGCTAAGGTGAGAATTGAACTAAGCATAAAGCTTCCACAGGCGGTAAACAAAGGAAAGAAGAGGATAGCCAAAATGCAAATGATAACCGAGGACAAAGAAGAAATAGATGAAAAAGAAGGAGAAAAGGATGAGAAAATAGAGGAACCAGAACCTGCAAAGAAGAAAGGAAAAGTTTTCATCACTAAGGCATCTGTGCCTCCCACTGCTGTGTTTACAAGGAGAAATACAAAAGGCAAGGCAGACAAGGCAGAAAAGGCAGATAAAGACATAGTATTCAAAAGGCCTCCTCTAACCCTTCAAGAAAAGCTCAAACTCTTTAGAGATGGATCAGGATCTGGAGTAAGTAACATAAAATCCTTGAAATATGAAACCAGATCGGAAGCAGAACAGAAGGAAATAGAAGATGCTGTTATTGAGAAGATGGGACAGTGGAAATACTCTCCTGAAGAAATTACCCCACAGATTCCAGCAGTTCTATTGAATCCAATAAGAATGAGATGGAGCAATGCAAGGCAAACTGTGATAGACATATATGATCAAAACCTGAGACAGTTGATGCCGAGCTTGAACAATGATGAAGTAAAGAAGGCACTAAAAGAAAATGAAAATAAGATGACATTGAAGTTCAATACTTGTTTGATTTTGATCAACAATATTGAATCGGTTGTGAAGGCTGCAAAAGCCACATGGAAGAACATATACCACCTTCACCAACCGAGCATTGAAACTGTAATAATAAAGGATATTGAAGATGACAGCGATGAACAAGAAGAAGATACCGAGGTAGATGATACTGTAAGGATAGCAGCAGAAGTCATTGCATCCCTTCCTACCTCTCCAGTGAAAATCTCTACATCCAGCCCAGAGACACCTTCAAGCATGGTTGTGACAACTTCCACATTTGTCCAATCATCCCTAGCAACATCAGAGGCAGCTACCATTTCTTCTACCAAGCTGCAGTCTCCTGTACCAGTAAGTTTTCCAGCTTTTGAATCTTCAAGTGTAAATATTTTAAGTTCTCCAGTAGAAAGTATACCAGTGTCAATAGCCAGCCCTACTTTATCTACTGTCACTACTACAAGAGCATTAAGTACAGATAAGCCTAAGGCTCTATCGAGTATAAAATTTTTGGGTAAAAATATAGTTGAGGATATAGACCTAGACGAAGAGATAGAGATTCTTACATTAGATTTTGCAAATCTCTCAGCAGACCAGATGCAGAATATAGGTGAGATCCTCCAAAGGAAAGCAAAACAAAAGAAGCTAAAAGAGGAGAGAGACAAGGAGTATCAAATCATCAAAGATGCTAAGGACATTTTGTCTGATGCATTAGGCATTAAAGTAGACTCCTCCCAGCATGTTTTGTTACAATTAGCAGAGGCAGTTGAGAAATACAATGAGGACTCATCCGGGACAGAAAAGTTAGTTGAAAGAGCCGAGAAGAGATTCAACAATAAAGTGCTTGAGCACATTGCTCAGCACATAGCTATTAACCAAGTAGAATTGTCTTCAGTTTTGTCTAACATAGAGTCTATTTATTCGAATGCTACCTCTCTTTTGGCCAGACTATGCAATTTTGCCGAGTTCACAAAGGATGTTAAAGATAAAATGAATAAAATGGATGAGGATATGAAGATTAGCATACAGAAGCTGCAACTTGAACCAAGTTCAAGCTCTGCTCATCACATGAAAATTTCACACCTATCTAATATGCAGTCTGATCTATTGAAAGAAGACTCAAGGATCCGGTCCACACTACTAGACATCCAACACATGATCCTTCCCATCATGAATACAATGTATAAGCACATTGAACATTCCAGAACATTGATTCATGACAATTAGTTCTCTATAGCAGATCACATGATTGAACTCTCTGCAGAAGTCCAAATTGCTATACAAACATGTAAAATCCTGCAAGAAAGTTGGGACAGAACCCTGGCACTAATAATGAAGGTACATTCTAATTTCTTATCAAATTTTGGATTCTCTCTGTAAATAACTTGTATATGCACCTTTGGCATTATCATCAAAAAGGGGGAGATATGTATAGAAGGAGAGATATGTATACAGTTATAGATTTGTATAAGGAACAGTTAGCACATTGAAAGGGGGAGACAATGTATAAAGCCCTATAAAGACAAAATTTTGAAAAATCAAAATAAAACTCAGTATGATTCGTGTATATAAATTTTGGCCAATAAGTGTTTTTGTCACTAATGCCAAAGGGGGAGATTGTTGGCATTAAGCAGAATTGGCACTAGTGACAACACTTATTTGCATTCTGGATGCAAACCGAGCAGACAGTGCAAACCGAGCAGACAGTGCAAACCGAGCAGACAGTGCAAACCGAGCAGACAGTGCAAACCGAGCAGACAAGTGCAAACCAAGCAGACAGTGCAAACCGAGCAGACAGTGCAAACCGAGCAGACAGTGCAAACCGAGCAGACAATGCAAACCGAGCAAGTTAGTACAAACCGATCAGGACAATGTAAACCGAGTAACATCTTGTCTACCGAGTCACCAGTACTTACCGAGTTCAATACCTACCGAGTGATCAGTATGAACCGTGCCTTCACTTCTACCGAGTGCATGACGATGCCGAGTAATGCAGTGGACGTCGAGTATCAGAAAGTCACCGAGTCAGTTTGAAGGAACCGAGTAACTATTTGGGCCGACTTAGTGGCACTTATGTTTATTTGTCAAGCCGACTGTGTAATTGTAATTGTAATTAATTGTTTGAGACTTGTATATAAACAATGTTGTAAAAAGATGAAAAATAATCAAGTAGAATATATGTGAAAGAAAAAGAAAGGCAGAGATAAGCGAATTGCAGAAGGCTTCAGAAGTATAAGGTTCAGCAAAGAAAAATTCATCACAGAAGGTGATCAGTACATCAGAGAATCTCAATCAGCAATCCAGTTGCAAAGCAGAGATCTACTGTTTCATTCTAACAGGTGAATCAGTACTAAATCCTTTAACCGGGTAGACTTAACAGTCTTTGTATAAATCTCTTTACCGAGTGCATACTTCACTGTATGTTTGTAAATCCTTTAACAGGGTGGATTTAGCAATCCTTATTGCTCCTAACAGGGCAGATCATCAGAAGTGATCAAATTGTAAGCCTTAACCGGCCAACTTTATTCTGCAGTATTAAAGCTTTGTGGGTTTCATCCCCACCCCAGTTTTACTTTCTTTTGGAAGGTTTCTGGGTAACCAAATCTTTGTGTCATTATTGTGAATGCTTTCAAGTTTCATGCTTTCTGTATGCAAAGGTTAAAAAGTAAAATACATGTTAAAATTAGAAGAAAATTTGGAGTTACTGATTCACCCCTCCCCTCTCAGTAACTTGGTTAATTCCTGAATATTTCCAACATATATATATATATATATCTATGTATATAGATATATATATAGATATATATACATATATGTATATATATATATATATATATATACATATACATATATATATATATATATATACATATATATATATATATATATATATACATATATATATATATATATATATATATACATATATATATATATATATATATATATATATATATATATATATATATATATATATATATGTATACATATATATATATATATATATATGTATATATATATATATATAGGAATAGAACATATAAGAACCATCATTGCTACAAGAAACCTAGAAGCTATAGAAATAACTGATTTAAAATGTTCTTACTATGATCACTTGCATTGCCAGGCCCAAATCATAAACTATTTATCTATTATCATTGGTGCACCCGAAGTAATGCTGCGTACTTGAAATGTAAGTTACAAATAAAGAAACTAAACAAAAAGATCCAATGAAACTGTATATTCAGCATACCCACATAACCTATTTAGCTGAGAACTGAGTTTGAGTGCAGGTTTTGATCTTCCCTAAACATTCGATCCTCAATCAATAGTTGGCTAACCGCAATTTAAAGTTTAATATTATCTATATTAGAATGTCTAAGTAAACATACAGTATATGTTTATAGAGAGTAGAAAAAGTATTGAAAAATGTACACACTTAACAGATAGTCAATATACATAGACCCTTAAGGGCTCAGTTGCTATGGTCTCAAAAACTTCAAAAAACATACACCCAACGTATTGTCTATATTAGTTAAACCCTTAATATATTCATACTTATTCTGATTTCTTATGGATGATGGAGGATTTCTAGGATTTCTTTCCTCTGATCAAAATAGTAATACTCTCTGTATCTCTCGAGTTCCTTTTGTGCTTCCTTGTACATCTGACTATTTCTAGCACCAAGATATGTATGCTTGGAGGGGCCACATTATCTAGTTCTTTCGGGAGATTAAAACCTTCCATCCTCCAATAATTGAGAAACTAGCCCATGTCCTGAGCTTCTTCCAAGATGTCAATAAAGAGGAAATCCATGTTTCTGGCCATTTCAGGCCAATGTTCATCAAACTTTCCTCATCCTTGAAGGCTAGCATGGCAATTCTCTGAGTTTGTGGAATCTTATCTAACTCATCTATCTCTGTCTGCATTGAAACTTCTGGATAGGGCACTATGAGATCATTGTCTACAGAGTATACCATCTTATCTAAACCTCCCAAATGTTCATGGTTGAATGAAACTTCTAGATGTTACCAGCTAGCTCCTTTATAATAATTACCAAGAGAGAGAAGTGACCTCCTTTGTAGAGCTGAGGAGAGCTATCATGGGAAGTATACCTAATAAAGACAATCATAAATCGATGGGTGTACTATAAAGGCTATGAGCTTATGTAACTATAGTCTTTAGCCGTGCATACAATGATGCAAGCAAATTATTATGTTACCAACCTCATTTGTGCTAATAGCACACTGGTAACCATAATCATTTGTGAGTGAGTGAAACAAGAACAGGGGATGGCATCATACTCAAAACTACGGGCCTTGAGATATGCCAGGCTTCTGCACTTAGATACCCTTAAAAGCAGGGACCGAGGAGTGATAAAAGAATTATACTTACTATCATCCAAGTGTATCAATGATAAAACACCCCTAGATAATTTGTAGTGGCCATCCTTCTAACCAGAAACATGGGATTGCGTAAATATTGGGGATAAAGAGTAATTATAGCCTTGGGAGGTCCATGATTACACTATAATATTTTTAAATATCAAGGAGACAAGGGAAAAGATAAACATATACATGAACCTCAATTAAAGGAAAAGCTACTGAGGGGGAAGAGCCTGAATGAATCTCCTAAAAAACAAGGATACCTACAGGGTATAAAGCCAAAAGGGGAAATCTTGATAGAGTATGATAACCCCAAGACTAAAACTACATGCTATAGATGGCACTACTGGGTGACCTGAGGCAAAGAAGAGATTTGCTGTATAAAAATAAAAGGCATTGTTTCAACAGCTCCCTAGACAGGAGGATGCTTATATGGCCTGGGCTCCAATAGGCTCGGCTAGGAAAGGGATGGTATGCGAAATATCAATCTAAAAGTAACGAGAAGGGCTAAAAAATGAAAAGGAGAGGTAACTCTACGCTATAAAGTTTTATATATAAAAAGGTACTACAGACCCAGATATTGCCTGGGAACCCAAACTCTGATTTTTATATATATTATGTTTTGTTCAATGGTTCATATGCACATAATGAATGCAAATATCACTGTCTTTATATGACTGTAAAATAACAGAAGGTATCTAGAGACCTTATACTTATCTGCAACTATATCTAATAAATATAACACAATGAAAACTAGACACAATACTCCTATTTTAAATTTACAGTGCATTGCTTCTGATTTTTACCAACTAGCGGCGTTTATAAATAGTGGAATCTATTTGTCATCTGTTAGAAGTCTACTTATTATTTTTGTGAGTACTTCTCTAGTGTTACAAGTCCACTGGCCCCTAGATTAGCTAATTTATCCACCTCCACGTTGCCTTCTTTGTAGGTATGCCTGATTTCATATTTTGACATACTATCCATTAATAGGTTAATCTCTTCTATTTTTGAGTTTAGCATCCAGTTGGGAGTTTTTTTAGTTCGTATAGCATTAACTATAATTTGGGAATCTCCTTCTATAACTACTTTTTTAATGTTGAGATTCTTGCATAATTTAAGCCCTTCTAGTGCCGCTATACACTCCGCCATATTATTCGTTGTAGGATTTATGGGTTTCAAAAATTTAGCCACCACTTCAGACTTCCAGTTGCAAATGATCCCTCCAATACCCGCTTCCCCAGGATTCCCTCTCGATGCTCCATCAAAATTGAGTTTGAACCATCCATCTTTTGGAGGTATCCATTTACAAGAGGATCTGTCATTTGTAACTCTGGGTCCCCCCTTACCGTATAGGGGAGGGATGGCTAGTTTTGGCCATTTGCACCTAATCTTGTTATCCCAGCCCTTGAAAGAATCCTCATAGCTCATTTTTTCCTTTAGTTTGTTGTTAATAATCTCTACTATAGATGCTTCTATCTTATTAGTAACCGAATCCCATGTTAATTTTTGGTCCATAAAAATTCTCCTGTTTCTTTCTTTCCAAATTTCCCATGCTACAATAGAAGGTGGTATTGTCTAGATATCTTTAAATAAATTATCTTTATACAAAGAAGGCCAAGCTTTAAGGTTGCTTGTCAGATCGCAATGCTGAGCAAATTTCCATCTGAGGCTTTGATGTAGCCAATTCCAACAATTTTGAGCAAAGGGGCAATTAAGAAGGATATAATTAACATCCTCAGACTGATTTTCACATAAAGGACATCTCGATGGCCCTTCGAATCCAAGCTTGGTCAGCCTGTCAGCTGTAAGGATTCTATTTTGCAAGGCCGCCCAGAGGAACATACCCGCTTTAGGGAGGCAAGCCCTATTCCAACAGAGATTCAGGGGTATGTCTATATCATCCATATTTTGTTCCCTAATGATTTCATTATAACCCTCCTTGACTGAGTAGTTACCATTCTTTGATCCTGCCCATATTAGAGTATCCGATCTATTTTTAATTATGATCTCTCTGTCCTTCATTATTGCCAAAAGGTTGTGTTTCTCTAGCCATGCATCATCTATTTCTTTTAGATCACTCCAATTAGAATCTTTTGACTGGCATAGGTAATCCTTAAGATGTAAACCTATGCCTCTCTTACATTCTTCCATAAATTCTTTTGAGAAGCCCAACCTGTTAAGGGGAGGAAGGCCTGCCCATGAGTCATCCCAGAAAAGGGCTTTATCTCCTGAACCTACATCTCAAGAGAGTTGTTGACTTATAATCCCTCTGTAATCCTTAATAAAATTCCATATCCGTGAACCTTTCACATGGGAGTGAGTCCTGAAAATATTGATAGGATCCAAATCTGGGATGTACTTATTTAATAATATGGATGCCCATTTACTATTTGATTCTTTTTACATTCTCCATATAAGCTTAGCCCCTAGGGCTTGGTTTTGCCAAAGTAGGTTTTTGATGCCTAAACCCCCTTTAGCAATTGGTTTGCATAGAGTCTCCCATTTAATTAGGGCAATCTTTTTGTCTTCTGAAGGGCCCTGCCAATAGAATTCTTAGAACATTTTATCTAATTCTTTTTTAACGTTAATCGAGAGAGGTAGGATGGATAGGTGGTACGTGGGAATGGCTGAAAGGATGGATTTGATCATTGTTGTCCTACCTGCTTTAGTTAACCATTTACCTTTCCATGAAATTTTCTTATTTTGAATTTTGGTTATGACCTATTGCCATAACTTGGATGATAGGATACCTTTATCGAGGTCTATTCCTAAGTATTTACACAGGAATTTGACAATTTTATATCCCATCATACTACATATTTCTTTTTCAATTTTCAAGAGTGTATTGATAAAGAAAATTTCCAATTTGGCAGAATTAACACACTGCCCTGAAGCTTTTGCATATACATTAAGAACTTCTTTGAAGGCACTCGCTTCTCAGCTGTTAGCATAGCCTGGTAGAATCGTGTCATCTGCAAACTATTGGTGAGTGATATTTGGCATGTTTTTCGAGGCCTTCAAACCCAAGATTCTCCCTTCCTCTTGGAACTTTGAGATCGATCTCCCTAAAGCTTTTGCCATAATGACCGAGAGAAAAGGGGAGAGTGGATCTCCTTGTCTAATGCCCCTAGAAATATTGAAAAATCCTTTTGGTGTTCCATTGATAAGAATTGAAATTTTGGGGGTCGAAATGAAATTAAAAATAAGGTTAACCCATTGTTTCAAGAAACCAAAAGCTTCCATACATTTACACAAGAATCTCCAGTCTATTTTATCATATGCTTTTTGTATATCAATTTTTATTAGCATACTGGGCTCCTTAGTTAATTGTGCAGTATGAACTTTTTCTTGCACTATAATAATACCATCCAAAATAGATCTGTTTGCTACAAAACCTGTCTGTTCTTTCAAAATAATAGAAGGAAGAATGGTTTTGAGCCTATTAGCTAAACATTTGGAAAGAATCTTATAAATGGTGTTGCATAGAGATATCGGCCAGAAATCCCCAGGATCAGTACTATCATTATTTTTCAGAATTAGTGTAAAAAGGGTGTTATTGATTTCATTAAGAAGAGAGCCTGAATATCTGGTTGCTTCCACTGCTTGCCAGACCTCTTCACCAACAAAATGCCAACATTTTTGAAAGAAGCCGGCTTGGAAACCATCTGGACCCGGGGCCTTATCCAGATGTAGTTGAAATACTACAGTTTTAACCTCCTCTAAGGATAACTTGTTGTTCATAAATTTATTATCCGATTCAGTAATTAATTTAGGTATGGCTTTAAGCATATCATTTTGGGCTTTGAGGTCAACTGCCTCTCTGTTATTAAGAAGGGATTTATAAAAATTTGTGATAACAGTTGTGATTTGATCGGGAGCTTCAGTAACTCATCCCTCAGGTGACTTAATTTTGGCTATTCTATTAATGCTCCTTCTATAATTAGTTGTATTATGAAAGAACTTGGTATTACTATCACCCTCCTTAAGCCATGTCTCCCTGGATTTCTGCTTCCAGAAAATTTCTTCTTTGAGGAGGATATCATTATATTTGGCCAACAATTCTTTTTCCTTGTGATAACTGAGATCATTCATCCCTTGTTCTATTATTGTATTGTTTAGATCAGTTATTTCTTTTTCTAATTGCGTTTTCTCTACAAATATATTATTAACTCTTATTCCACTCTAGAGCCTTGTTTTTGATGATTTTTAGCTTTGCAATTAAATAAAACATTCTTGATCCTTTAACCGAGATATGTTTCCACCACTCCTCTAAGAGGTTTATGAATTCAGGATTTTGGAACCACATAAATTCGAACTTGAACAGATTCCTCAATGGCTTGGAGTTCTCTGAAATGGTAATCCTAACAGGAAAATGGTCCGATCCAACTTTTGGGAGGATTTTTGCACTGACTACATGATTAAAATTATCATGGTCCGCTTTAATAAAGAATCTATCCAGCTTCTCTGCTATGTAACTGAAACCAACTCTTCTATTATTCCATGTATATATTCCATTAGTTGTGTTGACACTTATTAAATGGTTATCTGCTACCCATTTACTGAAATCTTTATGGGCTTGTGATATATATTGAGATCCCCCATACTTTTCTTCAAGAGATAAAATCACATTGAAATCTCCTCCAATAACAAAGGGATGTTCTTGATTACTCGTAAGAAGGACTTGTATCTCCTGCCAAACTCTTCTTTTCCCTTCACTAGGAATAGGCCCATATACATTGATCAGGTAGAATTTTAAGTCTAACTTTAAGCTTTTAATTTGATTTGATGGGCCTTTATGGCCATTAGGATGCTGTGGATTGCTTGATTGGATTTTTCTTTTCTTGAGCATGTCATTTAGACTGGACATGGCAATCTTTGGATTTTTGTGGATATTTCCCTTTATGCATCTTGGATATGGCATCCAAATTGCGAGAAGCATTGGAATGAATATGAGGAGTTGTGTGGGATAGAGGAAATATAGATGGAGAGATGGATGAAGATTGACAGATATGAGATGTGGGGATGTGCCTTTGTTGATCATGACTAGGGATGTTTGGATTTTGGATGAAGGATTGAGTAGGATAAGATGGGGGATGATATTTTGGCATGTAAGGCCCCAAAATGGATATGGTATGTGATGGATATGAGCTAGAAGATTTTGGGACATAGGGACCCAAAATGGATTTGGAGGATGAAGGAGGAATATGATAGGTTGTTGTGGTTTGCAATGATGGAGGAGGAGGAATGGCATTGTATGCTTTGAAGGGACGATGGGAAGATGTAGTGGTGTTTTTGGAAGGATGCTTGAAATTTTCCTTAGTTGTACCAACATTTTTGGAGGAAGTTCCTTCTTCAGGTGTGTGACCAATACCACATGGCTTTGGATGTTTCTTGTCTTGGATGGGCTCTAGATTTCCTTGTTCATGAGTGCCTAGGCCTTTGCCTTGATAATTCCATTTCTTGAGCATTTTATCCAAACAAGGATATTTTTGACTTGGGGAATATGATAAACATCCAGTTTTTGATTATGTCATGGAAGATATGGAACTTATTGCTTCTGATTCAAGTGGGCTACCTTTGACAAATGTAAGTAGACCAAGAGGATATAGTGTTGGGAGTGGGATAGTTTGAATTGGAGGATCCTCAAGTGGAGAGGATAGGATGATGGGATCTTGACTGGGATTGGGGGATGGTAATGGATCTTCAGATAGAGGAATTAGGATGATAGGATCTTGGATTGGAAGATTTGGGATGATGGAATCTTGGATTGGGGGTGATGGAAGCAATGGATCATGCAACAAAGGAAGTGAAGGGATAGGATCTTGATTTTCATCTATGGGTACTTCAACATGCTTTTGGTCAAGATCTTGATATGATTGGATTGGTGTGGATACAATGATGGGGGATGTATGGATGGACTCTTCAGAAGGAGTGGATGGAAAGATGGGAGATTCCACAATTGTGATGGTAGGAAGAAGGGCGAACTCTTTAGATGGTATGGATGAAAGGATGGGAGATTCTGCAACTATGATGGAAAGAAGAAGGGTGACCTCATGAGGCTCATTGGATGTGCCTTGGAAAATGCTGGGAGGATGAGATGTGGATGGAGATTGGATGGAGTGAATGCCTTGGAATGACTCAATGATGCTAGGAGATGGAAGAAGATCAATGAGTGGGGTATATGGAAGAAGGATAAATGATGGGAGAGGTGGATGGGCCTTATCAATGATGGCTTCACATGAAGGATTGAGATGGCATGACTCTTCAACTTTAGGGAAGGGATTTGTTGTTGGATTCCTTGTGAAAATCCTTAGAGACTTTCAGATTGGAGGAGGTGATGGACTAGAGTGTGTAGAAGATGGAGGGCTAGGATGGTCCTCAAGTGAAGATGGGGTGGAATATTTTGAACTTTCTTGAGGGGATGATGCTGCAGACAAGGATTGGGAGGATGGTAGGATTAGATAGTTCACATAGGTGGGTTTTGAGGAAGCTTGTGAACTTGATGGAATTTTTGGTGAGGTAGGGGAGATGGTTTGAGATATAGGATATGAAGTGGATTGAGGGATGCATTCTTCTTGTGGAAGGGGATTTGTAGCAACGTAGCTTGGAATAGAAGATGGTGGGTTGAGATAGGTTGGAGGATTAGGGTAATGAATTGGAAGACTCAGATTTTGGGTTGGAGGATAAGGAAATGGAGGATTTGGATAAGGGATTGGAAGACTAGGATTGTGGATTTGCAAATGATTTGGAGGATAAGGGGATGGAGGTTTTAGATAAGGGAAGTAGCGTGAAGTGTTTCTAAGGGAAGATGGTGATTGGGATATGACCATAGAAGGAGATGGAGGTATGAAGGATGTATATGGAGGATATGTAGGCTCAAGATATGAAGAAGGTGTGGATGAATGGGATAATGGATTTTCCTTGCCAAGGACATGAAAGGGAGTGTTAGTGGGTATGTGTGAAGGCATGATAGGATAGTTTGGAGGAACAATTTGATGCAGGAGCATCTTGGGTGTAAGAGCAATCTTGCATCACCCAAAAATATTTCTATTTTTGAATTCAATAAGGGCTATCCTGTGCAGAGCTGCTATTTATGGAAAGTTACTATTTTTGATAATTTTCGTCTGTGCTCAGAATGATCTAATTTCTTTCTTGGAGGTTCATTTTGGTCATATAAGTCTGCCAGTAAAGTTTCATTTCTAGATCAAGTGTATGTTGGAAGATATTGAAGATTTTCGCTATTGGCAGCAGGGTACAGAAACTTTGAACTCAGTTTTGAAGGCTTTAGAGGCCCCAGATGAGGTCAAAAATTTGGGTGACGGGCGCTTGCACTGGTCAAGCCTGTAGAGCGCTTCGTGGCATTTCCAAAATGGGGTTATAATAGCCGAGCAGGTCAACGGGTGATGACTTATGGTCTTCGGAAGTTGGGCCACCTGAAATGGCGAAAAATAATTTTCTTCAAAATTTCTGTTCAGGTTTCAAAGGTTATCTTGAGCTGACTATGATGTAATAAAATGTAAAATAAAATAATTCTAAGTTTGGTCGGCCTTATTGGCTAAAAATTCTGGAACCTTCCCAGGCGGTGGAAAATTGCCTATATAAGGAAGGCTGTATTATTGTCTTAGGCAGTTCGGAATAGTTCTGGGTCGTAGATCTGGGTATTGATTTGAGGCTTTTTCCTACAGAATATTGTAAGGGATGCCCATGTGGCTTTGCATATTGTAATTCTGAAAGTTTGTAATTCCACATTTGTGGAGATAATAAGAAGCCAATTTTCTGTTCTTGCATATTATTGTTGTTTCTATATTTCTGTTATGTGTTTGTGGTATTAAGGGGGAGCACCTTTCATCAAGTGGTATCAGAGCAAGTTTTCTTGAGTGTGTAAACAGATCGCCGACTGTGAGGCAGTTTGCACTAGGACCGTGGCTAGGGTTTCAGTGCGCATTGCGAAAATGCCTCCACGAAGGGAACGTGGTGGAAGAGCTGGTGTTGTGACACCTGAGGTTAGAGAGCTGCAGAGACAAGTGCGAGCATTGCAAGAAGAGATTCGCAGAGGAATGAATCTTAATGTCAGAGATGAAAGCGAGGATGAAGCCGATGAAGAATATCAAGAAGGAGAAGCCAAAATTGTGAACCAGGAGGAAGAAAGACTTTTTCAGGCCATTTCCAAGATTGGGAAAAGACCTAAGATTGAGGTTCCTACATTTTCTGGAAATCTTAACCCAGAGGAATTGATTGACTGGATCAATGAATGTGAGAAATATTTTGAGTACGAAGATGTTGACGATCCTGATAGGGTCAAATTTGTGAAGGCCAGATTGAAAGGTCATGCGAAGATTTGGTGGCAAGAAATTCAATTAGAGCGAAATAGAAGAGGGAAAGATAAAATCACAAGATGGGATTGGATGGTGGATAAATTGAAGCGACAGTTCATTCCTGTTGATTATGAGCTTGACCTACTGAAGAAAATGTAAAGTTTGAAGCAAGCGGGAAAATCTGTTCAGGAGTATACAGATGAGTTCTATCGACTCCTCATCAGAACAGGCCATGCCGAAGTTGATAAGGAGAAAGTTGCCCGATACCTTAATGGGTTAAGGCCAAGCATTTAGGAGGAGTTGAATCTGGTTCGAATGAACAGTATTGAAGAGGCATACCAGTTTGCCCTAAAAGTAGAGGAAAAGCTGAACAAGAAGTTTGAGAGTAGACAAAACGGAAGAGGTCGTGGTGGACGATCTGGTGGATGGTCATATGGTGACTGAAATGAAGATCCGAAAAAGAAGGATGAGGCCAGTAGCAGTCAGAATCAGAGAGGAAACAATTCCAATCGCTTCCAGGATCAGAATAATAGAGATCAAAGAGGAAGGGGAAGAGGACAAGGATCTGGAAGAGGTGGCTTCCGTGAAACATGTTTTCACTGTGGAGAAGAAGGTCATAGGGCATTTGAATGTCCTCAACGCCAAGGCAGAACAGACAGGAGAAATGAAGGCCAGGCCAGAGTTGCACATGTAGATGAAGATGCTAGATCGTCAAATTCTAAAGATGCTGAAAGAGGAGAAACGCTAATTAATAGAAGAGTCTTGCTGAGTGGTGAGAATGAACCTGAACAAAGGAGGAGCCTGTTTCGCACCAGGTGCAAGTGTGAAGGTAAATGTTGTGATGTGATTATTGATAGTGGAAGCACTGACAATTTGGTGTCAGAAGAGATGGTGACAAAGTTGAAGCTCAAGAGACAGAAACACCCACATCCATATCGGATTGCCTGGGTACAGGATGACCACAGGGTCATGGTCAATGAACAATGCCTGGTGAAGTTCAAGATTGGCGGATACCAAGATGAGGTATTGTGTGATATCATATCTATGGATGCATGTCATATGTTGTTGGGTAGACCGTGGTAGTTTGACAGATGTGCTTTACACGATGGTCATGCGAATACCTATTCCCTGACAAAGGATGGAGTGCGACATAAGCTAAAGCCATTGAAGGAGACCGAAGAAAAGGTATGTGGTAATGCAAGAATAACATTTGTTGATGGAAGAAAATTCCTAGATGGTATGAGGCACGAGCATGTGTGTTTTGCTTTAATTCCAAAAGTTGGTAAAGAAGAAGCAGAGGATGTACCTGTAGAGGTTGCAGATTTATTGAATGAGTTTCAGGATATTGTATATGATAATGTACCTGATGGATTACCACCGGTAAGGAAGATCAGTCATCAGATGGATTTGATTCCAGGAGCCAGTTTGCCAAACAAGGCAGCACACAGAATGACACCAACAGAAAGTGAAGAGTTGAACAGACAAGTACACGAGTTATTGCAGAAAGGGTTGATTCGAGAGAGTCTGAGTCCCTGTGCTGTACCAGCAGTATTAGCACCAAAGAAGAATGGAGAGTGGAGGATGTGTACAGATTCCAGAGCAATAAACAAGATCACAATCAAGTATAGGTTTCCCTTGCCACGAATGGATGATATTATGGATTGTTTGAGTGGAGCTGTGTATTTCTCAAAGATAGATCTGAAGAGTGGATATCACCAGATTCGGATCAGAGAAGGAGATGAATGGAAGACTGCCTTCAAGACAAAGGAAGGACTATATGAGTGGTTAGTCATGCCTTTTGGGCTAACCAATGCACCGAGCACTTTCATGCGGCTCATGAACGAGGTTCTGAAAGAATTTCTGGGTAAGTTTGTCATTGTTTACCTAGATGATATTTTGATTTTTAGCAAGACATTGGAGGAACATATGATGCATATTCGTATAGTATTTGAGAAGTTGAGAGATGAGAAATTGTTGATTAATTTGAAGAAGTGCAGTTTTGTGAAGAAAGAGTTAGTGTATTTGGGATTTGTAGTTTTAGCAGAAGGTCTAAAAATGGACCCAGAGAAGGTACAGGCTATCCTTGAATGGCCTACTCCAAGGAATGCTACTGAGGTAAGATCTTTTCATGGTCTAGCTAGCTTTTACAGAAAGTTTATCAGAAAATTTAGCAGTATTTGTGGACCCTTGACTGAAACAATGAGAGGGGATAGAAAAGAGTTTAAGTGGACTAATGGGGCAGAAAAGAGTTTTCAATTGTTGAAACAAAAAGTTACAGAACAACCTGTTTTAGCACTTCCAGATTTTAATAAGGTGTTTCAAGTAGATTGTGATGCTAGTGGTACTGCAATAGGAGCTGTTATGAGCCAAGAAGGTAAACCTGTTGCTTATTTCAGTGAGAAGTTAAATGATGCCAAGAGAAAATATTCCGTTTATGATCAAGAATTTTATGCTATAGTTCAGGCATTAAAGAAGTGGAGACATTATCTACTTCCTAAGGAGTTTGTTTTGTATACTGATCATCAAGCTTTGCAATATTTGAATAGTCAAGGAAAATTGAATCAAAGGCATTTGAAATGGGTTGAGTTTTTGCAGAGTTATACATTTGTTTTGAAACACAGGAGTGGAAAGTCTAATAGGGTTGCAGATGCTCTTAGCAGAAGGCAACTATTGCTGACAGAAATGCAGATTGAAGTGGTTGGGTTCAAGGAACTCAAGAATTTATATCCAGAGGATCCCAATTTTGGTGAAACTTGGAAAGCTTGTACAGAACCTGTTACCCTAGACATGACAAAATGGTTGGATTTCATCATCCAGGATGATATGCTATTCAGAGGGAGTCAGTTGTGCATTCCACGAAGTTCTATGAGGGAGAATCTCATCAAGGAGAAGCATAGTGGAGGATTGGCTGGACATTTTGGTCGTGATAAAACCCTTGCTTTGGTTGGTGAGAATTATTATTGGCCACAATTGCAGCAAGATGTGAAGAAGTTTGTACAGAGTTGTAGAGTATGTCAGATGGCGAAAGGAGTGAAGTAGAATACAGGGTTGTATCAGCCATTACCTATACCAGAGAAGCCTTGGGAGGATATCAGTATGGACTTTGTTCTTGGTTTACCGAGGACACAGCGGGGACATGATTTAATTTTTGTAGTAGTTGACCGATTTTCAAAGATGACACATTTCATTCCCTACAAGAAGACTAATGATGCTGTTCATGTAGCAGAATTGTTTTTCAGAGAAGTAGTGAGACTTCATGGTTTGCCAAAGACCATAGTTTCAGATTGGGACACTAAGTTTGTTGGGTATTTCTGGCGTACATTGTGGAAGAAGTTGAAGACAGATTTGAAGTTCAGTTCATCACATCATCCACAGACTGATGGACAGACAGAGGCGGTGAATAGGAGTTTGGGAAATTTGCTGAGATGTTTGGTTGGAGATAAGCCAACGGGATGGGATTTGATTTTACCACAGGCAGAATTTGCATACAATAATTCTGTCAATAGGAGCACTGGTAAATCACCATTCCAGATTGTATATGGAAGTAGTCCAAGAAATGCATCTGAATTGAGAAAGATAGATAAAGGAGAAATAAGTAGTGCTGAAGCTGAGGATTTTGCAGAACACTTGAAGAACATCCATGAGGAGGTGAGGAAGCATATTACCAAGATGAATGCACAATATAAGGCTAAGGTAGATGAGAAAAGGAGGTATAAGGAATTTCAGGTTGGTGATGAAGTCATGGTTCATTTGCGGAAGGAACGGTTTCCAGTTGGTACATATAACAAGCTGAAAATGAAGAAGTTTTGGCCATGTAAGATACTGAAGAAGCATGATTCAGGAAATGCATATGAGGTAGAATTTCCTAGTGAGCTGAATATTTCACCAGTGTTTAACATTTCAGATTTGACAGAGTATCACGAAGGAGGTGTTGAAGATGAGGTTGCAGCAGCACAGTGGAGTATTCCAGCAACTAGTTCAGACACTAAGGAGATCGAAGATATACTGGACAGTCGTGTTGGCAGAAGCACAAGGAACAGGACATATGAAGAATATCTGGTCAAGTGGAAAGGATGGCCTGTTGAAGATTCATCATGGCTGACAAAGGACGAGGTTAGCCATCTTGGTTTTCCTCTACACACCTGAGTCGTGACAGGGTCACTTCTCAAATTACCTTGGGTGTCTGATGCAGGAGCATCCTGGGTGTAAGAGCAATCTTGCGTCACCCAAAAATATTTTTGTTTTTGAATTCAATAAGGGCTATCCTATGCAGAGCTACTATTTATGGAAAGTTACTATTTTTGGTAATTTTTGTCTGTGCTCAGAATGATCTAATTTCTTTCTTGGAGGTTCATTTTGGTCATATAAGTCTGCCAGTAAAGTTTCATTTCTAGATCAAGTGTATGTTGGAAGATATTGAAGATTTTCGGTATTGGCAGCAGGGTACAGAAACTTTGAACTCAGTTTTGAAGGCTTTAGAGGCCCCGGATGAGGTCAAAAATTTGGATGACGGGCGCTTGCATTGGTCAAGCCTGTAGAGCGCTTCGTGGCATTTCCGAAATGGGGTTATAATAGCCGAGCGGGTCAACGAGTGATGACTTATGGTCTTCGGAAGTTGGGCCACCTGAAATGGCGAAAAATAATTTTCTTCAAAATTTCTGTTCGGGTTTCAAAGGTTATCTTGAGCCGACTATGATGTAATAAAATGTAAAATAAAATAATTTTAAGTTTGGTCGGCTTTATTGGCTAAAAATTCTGGAACCTTCCCAGGCGGTGGAAAATTGCCTATATAAGGAAGGCTGTATTATTGTCTTAGGCAGTTCGGAATAGTTCTGGGCCGTAGATCTGGGTATTGATTTGAGGCTTTGTCCTACAGAATATTGTAAGGGATGCCCATGTGGCTTTGCATATTGTAATTCTAAAAGTTTGTAATTCCACATTTGTGGAGATAATAAGAAGCCAATTTTCTGTTCTTGCATATTATTGTTGTTTCTCTATTTCTGTTATGTGTTTGTGGTATTAAGGGGGAGCACCCTTCATCATAGTTGGATGCTGGAAGGTGCTTGGAGAAAGCTTGCTAAGATTTTCAAAGTATTCATCATGATCTACAAGATTCTCATCATCATTGGGATATGATGGAAAAATAGGACATACATAATAACCAAAATCATCATAATAGCTTTGAGACATTTTGACTTGTAAATGAGTTGGATAGGGATGAAGGATGAAGATGGATTGGAAGACTAAGGCTTAGATTGGGATGACTGAAAAGATCAGATTGGGATTTGGATTCAGATTAAAATATGAGGAAAGATTGAATCTAGAGGAAGACATAAAGGGGAATGGGTGATGACCAAGATGATGCTGCTAACCTAGGGAAGGAGGACAAGACTGGATGCAAGATGATTGGAAGACCATGATTTGGGAGACTAGGATGATAGGATTCTACAAGCTTGGATGACTTCTGGATTTGAAGGATTTGACTAACATGGAAACAAGGATTGATTGTAGAACTCTTCACTTTGTGTATGTTTCAACAAATGTTATGCACTAAGTCTGAAACTTCAGAAAACACATCAAGAAGAAACTAACTAAGGGAAGGCGAGTATCAAAATCCTTTCCCACAGCTTGATACCCCCTAAAAGGGGATACATATGGTGACTATCTTAAGGTGATCTGGTAAACCCCTTGGATTGGTCCTTGCACAAGGATTATGATACCTTCAGGTGTAGATAAGGTAGCTTCTATTTTATCAAGTTTGTAGTTGTTCCATGGAGTCCTCCCAATCATTTTATATGCATGTGACTCACTTAAGAGCCTAGTTGACCATTCCAAAATAATAGGGATTATTCACCTACCTCAGGCTACCATCAACACGCATCACCCAAGCTTGAGGGGATATAAGTGAGAGTTTTCTCAATGCTTTATTTATATACCGGTCGGGGAAGGTATAGGTTTGAGGTCATTCTCCATAAAGGAAGCACTTTTCTCTCCGAAAAGGCCTCTCTAGAAGTAAAAAAAATGAACTTATCTGCATTCAAGTGTTTTACGTCACTTAGATTAACAAGGATTTGTAGAATTTTGAAGACCCCTAGAAAGAACAACAAACAAAGGTTCTTTTCCCAAATTGATTAAGTGATTGAATTGAAATTTTGCAAACACAAGTGTTTAAGGCTTTGATTTGTTCTTTCCTTTTCAAAAACAATAACTTCAAGTGATTTTAGTTTCTTTGTTTGGCCATTCAAGATTGAGTTTGCGCACTTTTAGGAACTTTGAATTTGAACTCTGAAGTAAGGGAATAGAGATGCTTTTCTTTCACTTTTAAGTCATTCAAGAATGTGTTTGATTTGGAATCAAAATAAAAATGACTTCCTTTGGACTTTGGTTCATTTCCTTAGTTTCTTTCAAGATTTTATGTGTTAGAATTTAGTTTTATGCCCAAAAAGAGGTGTTCCTAGATTTTTTTGATGCATGAAACTTTAGAAAGTACTCAAGATTGAATTTGCAAAATGACATTAGTTTTCATCAAGATCAAATTTTTTTAGGACTAAAAAGATTAGGACTCTTTAGGAACCAAATATGAAAGTTTTTAGGAAAGATTTGTAGACTTTGTTTCTAATTTGCATGAGACTTTGAAAGATATTTTTAAGATAATGCAAATGAACCTCACTTTTAATGATTCCAAGACTGATTTTGAGAATTCCTTTTAGAATGATTTAACACTAATTTTTAGGAACAAAAATAGAGATGATATGCAATTTTGTGGTTCTTTTTAAGCTCCCAAAGTTTGAAGTGTTCCTAGTTTGCATGAAGCTCAAAACACCTAGATTTAAAAAGAATGATGGTTCTTTTTAGCCAAATGAAGAACTTTTAGAAGTGTGCTTGAGTTTTTTAGGACTACTTAGGAATGAATTGAGCTGATTTGGATTTTATTGATTTGTTTTAGCTTTCTAGGCATTCCAGAGTGATTTTGAGGTTCATTTTAACCATTTAGACAAAGTATGTTAATTCTTTTTTTTTTTATCATTAATTCATGATCCCACTGACTCTTCCTAATTTTTGGGACATAATATGGTAAATTTGTCTACAAATTTGGATAGACCTTTGAACCATCTTTTTTATGCTTTTTGAATTGTCAAAAATGGAGTTCGTATGCAAAAGTTACAAAGGTTTTCGTGAAAGTGCCTCTTTATGGTTTTTTTTCTGGAAAATAAGCCAAGATCCCACAAGAAGAAGAGGAAGTAGACGGAATAGAAGAAGAAGAAGAAGAAGAAGAAGTAGACGGAATAGAAGAAGAAGAAGAAGAAGAAGAAGAAGAATTCCAAATGCTCCCTCAACCTACAAGCTGGAAAAAATAACAAACCACTCCAAACCCCATTACAATGTTAGCAAAGAACCCGTGAAGTGGGTCCCACCGGGCGTGCCAGAATGTGGACAATGGTTTAATCTATATTTGTCTTGAAAGACATAAATAAAAAAATGTTAGACTAATCTAAACATTATATCAATTCAAAGCATAAACACAAAAAACCAAGCCACCTCAGATTGAGCCAAAATGAATGCTTCAAGCATTGTTTGATTTGCTATGATTATAAGGGATGTGGGTGTGCTCTCTAAGCACTTGGAGCTTGTTTCTAATGCATTCTAGGGATGATTTGGTATGATGCATAAATGATTAGAAAAACATTAATGAAACTAAGATTCATTCCATTAAGCTATTCTATGACGATTTAGAAAAAAAGCATGAAATCTAACAAATATACTAAAAAGCTTATGATCTAGCAAGAATCTAACATTATAACTCTACTTAGTATGATTATGTGAATTGGTATTTTGCTCTTGGAAGAGAAGGGTATTTATAGGATTTGAGGAAGGACTTGGGTTAAGGTTTGGGGTAGAGTTTGGGGTTTGGTTAGGGGTTGAGTCAAAGGGATAAGGATTGACTTTCAAAGGTTGAAGGCTCAAAGGTCAAATTTAGGATTTTCTAGAAGAGTCTAGAGGTTCTAGGGTTTTCTAGAGAATATCTAAGATTTTAGGATTTAAATAAATGTTAAATTTATTAAAAGGGGTTGGTTGAAGACTTTATTTATCAAATAAATTTAATAAATAGGAGGGATTATCATGGTTAAGGTTGCTCACACATGTGTGAGCAACACTAGGGAAATGTGAAAGGGAGACCAAAGGGTAAGAGGAGACATGGGCTTCATTAATGGCTTAGAGTCATTAATGAGGATGTAAGAAACATTTATGAGGGGTTTTGACCCAAAGTCAAAGGTTGAGGGTTTAGGCTTAAGAAATGTAGGAATCACTTTTTAATTAAGATTAAAGTGAGATTAGGAAATTCTAGAAGAGGTTAGGGGTTTCTAGGATATTTCCAAGGTTTTAGGATTTAAATAAATATTTTATTTATTTAAAGAATTTTTGGTCAATTTATCAATTAATAATTAATAAATAGAGGAAATTCATTCAAACTTGATTTAAATGATTTTGGGGATGTATTCTTTAATTAAATATCTTTAATTAAAATAGGAGGATTTGATGGCATAAAAATAAATAAATAAATAAATTAATAAATGATGATGTCATCAGGGGTTTTCGAAAAATAAAAATATTTTATTTTCTAATAGATTTTTAGGTTTCTACACCTTCAGAGTCTGGGTGGAATTCATATTCATGAGAATTCATCTCAGAATCACTGTTGTGTCCCAAATGTTCAGCTATTGTCATAGTCTCTCCTTCTTCCTGTTTCTTGTTTTTAGGATCAGTCAGTTCTTGTGGTGCGACTATCTCTTGTTTAGTAATAGGGTCTTGTGTGCCTACTACATTAATTCTTTTAGGTTCTTTTTCATTTTCAAGAAGGTCTAATATATGCTGAGGTACACATTCATAAGGAAAACATTAGTTGTATCTGAATCATCACTGTCTGAGTGTTTAGCTTCTTCCTTTTGCTGAATATCTGTTTCTATTTGTTCTAGGACATGTGTGGAACTTCCACCGAGATGGAAATACTTCTTGTGATATCCTAAGCTTGCAGTATCCTTGGTTGTTCTCCCACAGTGTTCAATGAGTTTTATGATGTTAATATGATTTAGAACAACAGAGAGGGGGGGTGAATTAGTTGTTCTCAAGTCCTGATGTATAAGACAAACTTAAAAACTTTACTTTAAATCAGATCAAGCAACCAAAACAAACTCGGTCATCACCGATTCATCAATAGAAACATATAATAATGCAGTCCACTACCTAGCTGTATCTAACTTGTAAACCATAGAAATGTTCACACCAAAACATTCACACACAAGTATGACACCAGGATTTATAGTGGAAACCCAATATGGGAAAAACCACTTTGTAACATGCTACTATTATTTTCACTCTTCTAAAGTGAGCTCGGTTAAAAGCCAACCCTGTCAAAGGTTACAATGCACATTGTCAAGTGTGACCCGGTTAAAGGATTTAATCACCCTATTAAAAGTGAGCCTGGTCATAGGACTTACATACATTCCATTAGAATGCAACCTTGTTCAAAGGATTTAACTTATGACTGTTAGATCAACCTCTGTTAAAAGGATTTTGACTGTTACAATGGTTAGAAAGTAGCAGCAGTGTTGATTTGAAAAACATACAACTTACTTTGCAAATATCAGATCCAATTCCATACACAAATACTGGTTTACTGACTTTGAAACTTTTCCATCTCCATCTCTGATCTGCTCGGAACTTTTCTTCAAGCGATCACCACACTTCACCTTCAGCCTTTTTGCTTATACAGTCAATAAAACTTATCTTCCAGTATTTCAGTTTCACCCCAATACATCAACCTTTTTCTCCACTCTCATACATCTAATCCAATGTTTAGGTTCCCTTAATACTTTCCTCAATTAGGTTAACTCATCTTTTGCCGCTTAATCTCATTCGTAGATCTTAGGGTTAGGTTAGATTCATTGAATCTACCCACATTTTGTTCTTCGCCTTCTTTTCTAGAAGCATCTCAAATCTCATAAAGATTTACAATAAAACATTTTACAGTGCATTAAATGCTTCCATACAATCAATAAATAAAGTCAACATGTCTTACATAATCCAAGAATTCAAACAATGTCATCCCCAAAAAGAATTCTCTTCAAATATAAAATTGCTGATGCTCGGTTAATACTATGATCATCCACTCGGTCTTCATGTAGAATGCTCGGTCATTACTAAAACTATTTCCTCGGCATGCACTGTCTTCCTCGACAATTTACTGATACTCGATCGACATAGGATTTTTCTTGGCATCCACTAACTCAGTTGACACTAACATAACTCGGCTTAAACATGATTTTATCCATTTTTGCTCGGTTAAGCCTACCAGTTTAGTCTTCAATCTCACTAAGATAAACAATACATTATCTCATCATTGTGCAACATAGTCAAGTACACTTTGTAGTATCAAGATAACTCAACCTTTCCCTAAGTGCTATTGTTACCAGCCTTGCTTCACTCATTCACAACACTTCAATAGATAAGTAGCAACAGTCTTACCAGTTAAGGTTTTGACATCAATGATAATACAACAATTGTTTCAATTACAGTTTCCAACATATGATGCCTTTGCCTCTTGTTCCTAGAGGTCCTTTTCTTGAATATCCCATTTTAGACATTAGCTTGTGGCCTGGTCCATATGAATTCATAGGAATCTTTGATGTTTTAGAGTCACATTTTTGAACTATCTGTGATTGAGATTCATCTTTGTATAACCATGCTAGTATAGCCTCTTCCTCATCTGATTCTTGTTTTGATACTTGTTCTGCGACAAAACTCCCATCAAATATGACCTTGGATTCTTTAGATGTCACTTTCACCTTTTTTGAAGGTTGTCCATAAGATTTGGGTGAAAGTGGGAGAGACGTGAGGGATAGGACCGATTCCATTGTGTATTCTCCCATGCGGATATCTTTGATCTTGACTCCTTTTGATAGGTCTCCTATTTTAGATGTAGAAGTTATGTCTATTTATTTAGTAGGAGACTCTCTATTGTGTGGAAAAATTTTATCAGCACTTTCCTTCAATGCGTTACCAGATGCTGATGTGTCTGCTGGTATGGTGACCTCTACTCCATCATAGGGAAATTTTAGACATTAATGGTAAGTTGATGGAATAGCTTGCATCTCATGTATCGAGAGTCTTCCCAGAAGAATGTTATAGGCCAAGAGAAGATCCAATACTTGACAGGTAATATCTTTGATTACATGTTCCATTTTGATAGGTAACACAATGAATCCTTTGGAATTTCTTTCTTGTTCATTATATGGTTTTATGGTTATCTTCTTTTTAGGATCAATAGCATCTTCTGACAATCCCAATTGTGTAACCAATTTTTAGGAACATATATTTAGACCAACACCTCCATCTATCAACACACATTTGACACAATGGTTTTGGATTAAGACTTCAATATGTAAGGGCTGGTTATGTGGGTGACTCAGCGAGTTGTCATCTTCTTTTGAAAAGGATATGTATTGAGGGGATGTCAGGTGACTCACCATTGTTTGGAATTTATCAAGATTAAGATCTTTAGGAACATTAGAACCAACCAGAGCTTTATCCAGAATTGCATGATGAGCAAGAGAGATGCGAAGCAACTTGAATATAGAGATTTTAGCATTTGTATGTTGCAGTTGCTAGATAATACTACAAGATATCTCTTTGGACTCTTTAGAATTAGAAGATTTGGAAGTAGTCCTTTGTTTAGATGCAGAAGCTAGATTAAATGGGACCTTCGGGGCATTTGATGAACCTGAGTTTTGTCCTTAGAGATTTTCCTGAGCTTGAGATTGAGTAACTACATTAGTTATTTGGTTATCTCTTTCCTTTCTGACAATAGTGATGACATTGCAGTGTTTAGATAGGCATGGTTCTACCATGTTGATAACATCATTGCTACCAGAGTAAGTGTAATTGACTTTGGCAGCCATATTAGGTTTAGAAGATGAATCTCCTTGATTATGCTTCAAAAAAGGTTCTATGAATGTCGTATGATCATTATTGGATTTATGGTTATAAATTACATTTTCTCCAGTGTCAATTTTGTCTTGAATGAGATGTTTTAGAAGCATGCAGTTATTGGTTTTATGATCCTTGTTCTGATGGAAATCACAAAAATCGGTCTCTTTCCACCATTTAGGTTTGACTTCAGGATCATATGGTTTTATCTCAGGTAACATGATGATATTATCTATCAAGAGAGTTTTCATGGAAGATTCCAAGGACTCACCCAAAGGAGTGAACTCACGCTTTGGTTTTGTAACCCAAGGTTTGTAATTAGTTGACTTTTTAGTTGGTTCAATTGCTTTCATCTCGGAAGCTTTTATGGCTTGGGTGCCAATGGTGAGATTGAATGCTGGTGCTTTAGATGGAGCACTGATACGATTAACAACACCATCTGTGATGATGTTTTTGTTCTTGTTCCAGATTTTTCCTTTGTCCTTGTTGGAACTAGATCCTAATTTGTACTTGTTTTATTTATGAAGCGATACGTCTCCCTTATGAACAAGCACATTTTCAATCTTTATGGCATCCTCTACCATTTTATCAAAGGATGAATGATTTTGCATTTGTAGATGATAATTGAGTTTCAGAATCATATTGTTGATAAATATTTCTAGTTTCTCATTCTCTAGAATTGGCCGAGCATAGAGTGAAAATTTCTTCTTCCAACATTTGAGAAAAGTCAGGAAGGGTTCTCCTGAGTTTTATTTCAGATTATAGATATCGATCATGGTGACTGGATGTTGGATATTGTAGGAGTATTGTTGATAAAATAGTTTGATTAGCTCCTTAAAGGTTTTGATAGTTGGAGGCATTTTAGAGAACCAGTTGATGGCTGCCCCTCCCAAAGATTGAGGGAAGAGACACATTAAGTATGTAGGTTCATGCATAAACTCCATGGATAGAGTACAAAATTCTTTGACATGATCTTGGGGATCATAATTTCAATCATATTTGTCATATTTGGGGAGTTCCACTCTTTTTGGGAAGGGTGGTATGTTCAAATTATGATCAAATGGAAATGGACATAATGCTTCCATAGAAAATTCTTTAGGTTCTTTCTCCTTTTCTAGCTTGTTAAGTTTGATTTGCATGGCATGCATGTGTTTCATCATAGTTGTTATGGGAGTTTCTTCCTCTTGCATGATGATATCATCAACATTGAAGTTGGGAGGAGGTTTTGCTCCCTGTCTTGCCAATTCGAGGAAGTACATCTCTCTGTCTTCTTGTAAGAAATGTCTCATCATTCTTCTAAAGAGGTCATCATCATGAAATTGTGCAATTTCTAATTGTGTGGCTTCTTGTTTTGCACCATGATTGGATTGGTGGCCTTGAGACATATTGAATTTTGATTTTCCTCTGGGATTGAATGAGGAGGATTAGAGAAACCTTGTCTCAGATGTAGTTTTCCCAAGGCGTCTTCTTCATAATGAGTGGTATTGTAAGGTTGATGAATGGTCTGAACAATCAAAGAAGATGATGGTGACATTTTAGGTTATTCTCTTGGTTTTCTATGTGAAGAAGCTCTAGTTTCCACCATTAACCTTGGGTGAATCGAAAGAACAAGATAAGACAACTGATAGCTGATTTGATTTAGGAAAAATTGAATGACGCAACCTTGTCAAGATTTGGCAAGAAGACTAATTGGACGTAAGCATAGGATACTTTGTCCTAGGTGTATGGGTAGATGCCCAAGAGATGATGAACATGAGCTCATAACACTTAGCTATTTTCAGGAAAAATTTTGAGATTACTTTGACAAGGTTTCGACACAAGATGAGACAAGATTCAGATAAAAAATCAGAAGACAAAATCAAGCTAGAAGGATCACTTTGGGAAAATGAGTTGGATTCTTTGTTGGCTCTATTCTGTTCCTGGCACAGGGAATTTTTTAACAGAATCTGAATGATGACTACAAATGGTTGATTTTATGACAAAAATAGGGATATTCTGACAACTTTTTGTCAAATCTTGTATGACTTTATCCAGGCTCGTACGACACAGAAACATGGTTGGCATGACAATTGTAGAGACTCGTACGACAAATGACTCTAGGATATATTTTTGCTGTGGTTTCCTGACAAGGCTCATACGATAGAGTATTGATTCCTGTACGAGTTTCTAGGGGTTTTGATATGACACTTATAATTCACAACAAAACTCATATGATAGTTGGATTTACAGGATGACAGTTTGTACCAAAAAAGGATTTTCTCTTAGAATTTTTGCAAGTGTTTAGCTGTTTGGTGTTTTCATTCTTAGATTGTTTGCAAAGTTCTCTATTTTTGGTTTTAATATACTATATAGACATATTTGATTTTATTAAACTTACATTCTTATAAATTAATGATAATCTTATTAATATTTTGTCTTTTTATGACTCATGGTTGTGTTAACCTCTTATCATCTTCATGTGATCAAAATCATCTCACCTTAAAATACTAGAATCATAAAATCTAATTAATTTTAAACATGAAGATGTTAGGATTTGGTAACACTGAGAGGGTGGGGGGGGGGGGGGGGTGAATCAATGTTACAGTACTTTACTGAATTCTTAAAAAATTTCCTTAAGAAACAAATAAAGATGTAACAGAAAATGAACAACTATACAACAAAGACAAACATAGAAGAACTCATAACACCATATTTATTTTTGAGGAAACTCTGGCCAACGGAAAACCCCTGGCCAATGGAAAATCCCAGTGGGGATGGTACCCTCAATATTCTGCACTATAAATCTTGAAACCTTGTTAGTAGTTGTAGCTCTATTAGGAGCTAATTAATTCAATATAGGAAGATACCTATTAGGGGATGTATACAATAATATCCATGTTAAGGAATCGACCCTGTTAAAGGCAAACAAACTCTATTAGGGGTGTACAATAGGTGCAAAAAAACTTACAACAAACCCGTTGTCCTGAATACAAAGAGTTAACAAAGTATTCCTAAAAGAGCTCCTCTTGTTCTCCTTCCTCTTGTTCTCTACTCTTCTTTTAAGATGTCATCACAATTCACATCTAACATCTATCTATCATCATCTTCTCTCTTCTCACACTTTTAAAAAACTATTAGGAGTATAATTACAAAGCTAGTCGACATCAAAAAATCATATTAATTCAAGAGCAATTGCATGCTTCATTAAAATCATCAGTCAACTTCAAAGCCAAGATAGCATCCAAAAATAACTTTCCAAATGCTCACAAAGTCAGCCTCAATGATCTCTGACATGTTATGCTCTATTTACTATCTTCACATCCAATCAACTGAACATATCTCTCTGATCTATCAATAATAACACATGTGACTTTACAAATGTATTCATTGGTGTCCTACAAACATGCCATTAAGATCACATGCCTTAATTCAGATTCTATGAAGCTCTCTAATCTTTTATGTCATACTAGGTTATTGAAACAGTCTGTGGACCTATGCATTTCTCCATTCAACAACTGCATTCAAACATAATCATCGTATCCAATATGTGTGACCATAAAGCTGATAAGTGTTTCCATAAATGACAACATTCTATACATGTGTTCCCATGATACTTTTATAGCCTCTACCACCTGAATCATTCTACTATGATCATATGCAGCCTTGTCTATTGTCTCTACATCAGTAGACATTAGTTCCTAAAATGTTTTCAAGACAAGTTGTAGGTCCTCATGAGTGCTCTCCAAAACACCTATCTTAGGAGTCAAAAAGTTCTTTAATTATGCAAATATTTTGTGAACCCTATCTTTATCCATCTGTAAGGTATTGATTTTATCCATAATCCTAGTAACTTCCTTGTTCATGTCTAGAATTTTCTCATTTCCAAAATCTTTAGAGAGGTTTTCCAAAGCCTCTTCATCATGTACTATGATATCTGATATACTCTTTACATGCTCATGGTAAGTCATGCAAAGTCAATAGAGATCTTGTCCATCATTAAGAAAAGATTTTATTTCCCGTTTAGTGGAAATCAATGTATTAAGATCACTCTCAATAGCATCATGAGTGTCTTTCATCCTTAACTTCTTAAAGTCATCAAATTTTTTTTATTCTTGTTGCTTCCTCTAATTTATCAAAACTTTGTTCTACTATACTTAGAACATTATCTAGATTATCTATAGGATTTGTAGTTTTACATGAGATGTAATAAAAAACTTACTCAAAACTTGTGTGGCCCATTGGATTATCTTTTCAATCTTTTCAATCTTCTTTTTAGATTTCTCCTTTGCTTTAGCAAAAGCAAATACTGACCATTACATCAAATCTGATACATCCATGTCCTCTAGGTTGGTTGGAAATATTTGGAACCACTTGCCAACAAAATAGGTGTAAAAAAAGGAGTGATAGGTAATAATACTTATGCATTAGAAGTGCTAAGTGCCTACTCCTCTCCATTTTCTTATTCATGTTCCTTTTCTTCATCCTTCTCTTTTTATTCACCTTTCTCTTCTACAACCTGCTCTTTTTCAGTTGATTCTTGTTGAGAGATCTTGGGAGGGTCAAGATTCTCTACTATTGTATCAATTTTGGCCAATGTTTCAGTCATCTAAAATGGATCAGATGCATCATGTTTTGTGTTCAATGAAATTATAACATTGTCATTATAAAAATTTGGTAAGGTAGTATCTACTACCTCTGATTCGTTAGGAACTGCAGCTTCTTGTGCAAGTTTGGCAATTTGGGGCTTAGTAGAGATTATTACTAGGGTTGTAGTCCTTATAGACTTTCCAAGATTGAGTCACTCCTCAAGGAGTAGCTATCCAACCTTTTCATGTGTTTCTTTCTCAACCTCTTCATACTTTTGGGCCATAATCTTGATGATTCTAGTTTTGGTCCTTAATTTTGGCCTTAACTTATCAAACCAATTTTCCATCTCATTCCCTATCATGGTAGGAATATTCTATAGAAGGATATCTTGTCTCATCTTTGTGTCTTCATCCAAGGCTCTCTTCTTCCTTTCTTCCAATCTTTCAAATAGTTCCTTGCTGATTTGACTTCCTATTTCAATCAAATTCTTTTTGGAGGAAAGCATATGTTCCACAACTATGTCCTATATTTTACTTTTCTCTTCCTCATCATATCCATCAAAATACTTTTCAATAGAGGCTAGTTTTACTTCATTCACTACTCTCTTATCTAATACTTTCAAGAAAGGTTTGAACATATAGCTTTTAGCTTCCTGACCTTTCTTTTTCTCTACCTTTGCTGCTCTCTTCTTGTCTACTTCAATGGATCTCAAGTTAGCCTCTTGAGGTTTTCTATCTTTTTCATCTTCTTCTTCCTGCATCTTTTGTTCCTCAATCTTTAATTTATCCTCTGTTTCCATAACTTGAATATCTTTTTCTTGTGCCTATTCTTCTACAACCTTTTGATGTTTACCCTTTATTTGCAAAGATGGAGGAGTATCAAATGTTTTCCTTTTTCTTCCTGGTCCACTAGCCATGGCCTTTGGTCTAGCTTTAGGAGGTGTTGGACCTTGTGTAGCTACCTTTGTGATGTTCTCCTAGTAGGTGTAGGATTATAATCCTTGTCTTTCTCTCCTTTCTCTTGAACCTCCACCACTTGAGGTGCTTCAATATGAGGTTGAGGAGGGGGAATGTTATGTTTCTCCCCAAGTTTTGCAACCTTCTCTCTACCAATCTTCATCTCCTCTTTGGTTATTCCATGCTTCCCTACTATTTTATCAACAAGGGACTCAACTTTTCTTTCCCTTCTTCCCTTCACTAGCTCTTCCTTTACTGCTGTATAGTTTTCTTCATAAGTGCCCAATCTAGGAGTATTGGGGTCTTTAGGAGACTATAAGACATGTTGAATGTGTAATTCCATAATGGTGAAATCAACTTCATAGCCCATAGTGGTAGCCCATGACGTTCTAGGTTTAACTACTTCAAAGAATGTATTATCAGTTTCTACCTTGAAACAAATGTCACCCTTATACTTGTCAACTAATCTCCAAGTAATTATTTCCCTTTCATGCATTTTCTTCTAAAAAAGTTTTATCATGCCTAGAACTTCAACATATCTATTTTGTTCATCATTTCTTCTATAGCAATCACTAATCATCTACATAATACATCTGTCAGATCTCCATAAGTACATCTTAGGAAATCTCTTCATCACATGAAAGAATATATACATGATCAATGACCCAAATATGAAATGAGTAGCTCTGTTCTTCTTTATTCCTACAAGGTTTTCCATTAGCTGTTGTCTTAGGACATCGCATAGGTCATACTCTTCATCCTCAACTACCATCTTGTATACCATGTCAATAAAACTAGATGACACACTGTTCAATCTGGTACTCTATTAGAATTTATATCCCAATATCATTTCTACTAACTTGACATCTTCTTGTGCGATGTCATTTATTATCATAGCTCTTTTATTCCACTTGGTTTTTGTCAGTTTGTCCACCTCAAACCTTATGTTTTTCTTTGTTGTAGGTACTTTACATGTTATAGGTAATCCAATGATCTTGTGTATAAGTTCCTTGGTGATTTTAGTGGGGGTTCCACCAATCCATATGAATTCATCATGCATTTTTCTCAATATAATCTTAATCTAGTCCAATTCATGAAATTCATATCTTTCCACAAATTTCACTACTGGCACCCTGTGCAATTTCCTGCATTCTTCTCTTAGGGTTTTGTCTGCATTATACAACCCTAACATTTCATCATAAATCTTAGAGGTGCCTAGGAATTCAATCTTATTGTTAATATATGCCCCGATGTCTTCAACATGAAGAAAACCAATTGGAGTGTGTGAAAACAAACCCTCTTGATCCTCTTCAGTAGATTTAACAAGATGACTCTTAAAATTATATCTATTCCTTTCAAGCACATTGAAAACCATAGGAGTATCCATTCCAACTACTCTGCAACTACATTTGACAAATATTTCTTGAGATAATTACAAATACCTAGCTCACGCAGGCATGTAAGTGTTTTGCAAAAATAACTGTAAGAACTTCAAGCTCCAACTACTACTCTAGAATCTTAAATGCTCTTTGATCTCCATGAAAATGGTAGATAATTTGACCAACACATTAACCTTATAGGAAATTTGGTACAGTTCCCAAAAACTACTCATAAAGTTGCAAGAAGCCAGTGCTAGCTCAAACTGGTAGACATTCTTATAGACATCTCCAAAACTGATGCAACCTTATCCAAGATCACATTACATCATACCTAAGCTACTTCCAAGCTCACACATCTTAACTCATCCATATAGGGGCTCTTTATCTAATTGGTGATAATCTATCATGCTCCTCCTAAGACATACATTTCCCATCATGAAGATGGTGAATAAATGCATGCTAGAAATGATTCAAAAAGACTCTTAGGACTCTTGTGAGTTCTCACATTCCTCTCTTCATATTTATTACCTTAGATTCCACATATTCATTTTGTTTGACCCATTTCTTCTTAAATTCTGCTTTCAGTTCTGCTAGCTCTTGATCTACTTTATTCAACTCCTTTCCTTTGCAAGTGGCCTAAAGGATTTCTTGACTTGTCTTGTATATCTGCAATACTTCACTACAAGTCCATCATTGTTACGGTTGAAACATGTTACCTTTTTCTTAGGTTTTAATTGGCTATAATCAATTTGCAACTTATAATACTTAGCAATATGACCAAAATTATTGCATTTGTAGCATGCAATCTCTCTAGGTCTGGCAATAGGTTTCTTATCTTCTTCAACTATCTTGTTAGCTTCATCCTTACTAGCAATAGAAACATTATCTTTCATAGTATCATTTTCTTTACTCATTTCCTTATCCTCAGGTTGTCTAAGCTCAACATCTTTACTGCATTCACCTTTTTCCATCTTTGCCTCAGTCAAGCTTTTCTCTTTTTGCTTCTTAAGGAAATCATCCAAGTGATCATATGTAGGTCTGCTAGATCTCATATTTGGTTTTCTACATTCTCTAATCTTGTCTCCACACAAGTAGGAATTAAAACAAAATCTAGTAAACTTGGGCTTAGGAGTACTTGTTTTAGTTTGCTTCTGTGATTGATCTTTAGGGCTACAATCCTTGTCATGGTCCTTACAAGGAGGTATCTCAGGTTATGCTATCACAATCTTAGATTTTGACTTCTTAGGTGAGTTAAGATTCACCACAACTCTATCTTTCCTCTGATAAGGATTGTCATTAAATCCAACTCATGTCTTATCTCCAATAGGATTTTGCATATAAATTTGCTCATCCAATTTTTGTTTGCTCTCATAAAGTTTATCTATGCAACCTTTAGTTTGATCAAGCTCACCAGTAATGGTAATGCTGTATCTCTCTATGTTTTCATACTTTGTCTTTAATATACTCAACTCCCTTTCCAAAGTTTTCATCCCATCCCTTGCACTTGACCGTTCATTTTTCAACTTTTCATTTACCTCTTTTTTAGCATTAAGTTCCTTCAATAGGTTCAATTTTGTGATCTCCAATTCATCCTTTAAGGAATATTTTTCATACTTCTTCTACTCAATCTGATCTTGATCTAATAACTCTTCAGTTTGTGCTTCTATAAGATCATCTCTTAATTTTCTCTCATGTTCAAGTTGTTGCTTCAACTTTTTGATAGAGTCATCTGCCTTCCTTAGCTTGTACTTTAGATCCACTCTATCTGTATTAGAAATATCCACATCTTCCAAAGCCATTTAATAATTCTACTTCAAGTTTTCCAAATCCATTTTGATCTCCCCAAACCGGTTAAGATTTTCCTTTAAGGACCTGATGCTCTAATACTAATTGTTAGGATTTGGTAAAACTGAGAGGGGGGTGAATTAATGTTACAATACTTTATTGAATTCTTAATATTTTTCCTTAAGCAACAAATAATGATGTAATAGAAAATGAACAACTATACATCAAAGAAAAACATAAAACTCATAACACCATATTCATTTTTGAGGAAATCCTTGCCAAGGAAAAACCCAAGTGGGGATGCTACCCACAATATTCTGTACTATGAATCTTGAAACCCTGTTAGTAGTTCTAGTTTTGTTAGGAGATGATTAATACAATGTAGGTAGATCTATGTTAGGGGATGTATAAAATAAGATCCTTATTAAGGAATCAACCCTATTAAAGGACCTAGCCTTGTTAAAGGCAAATAAACCCTATTAGGGGTGTACAATAGGAATAATAACACTTACAACAAATCTATTGTCCTAAATACAAAGAGTTAACAAAGTATTCCTAAAATAAATCCTCTTGTTCTCCTTCCTCTTGATCTCTACTCTGATTTTTAGATGTCTTCATAATTTGAATCTAACATCCATCATCATCATCATCTTCTCTCTTCTCACACTTTTACAAAAGTGTGTATATATTTATACCCTATTAGGAGTATAATTACAAAGCTAGTCGACATCAAAACATCATATTAATTCACGCATAAATGCACACTTCATTAACATCCTTAGTCGACTTAAAATCCAAGATAGCATCTAAAAAAAACTTTCTAAACACTCACAAAGTTAGCCTCAATGATTGCTGACATGTTATGCTCTATTTATTATCTTTGCATCCAATCAAATGAATAGATCTATCTGATCTGTCAATACTAACATGTGCGACCTTCCACATGTGTTCATTGGTGTCTTGCAAGCATTTGATTAAGATCACATGACTTAATTCAACTTCTATGAAGCTCATTAATTTTTTCTGTCAGACTGGGTTACTGAAACAGTCTGTGGACTTAGGCATTTTTCCATTCAACAATTACATTCAAACATAATCATCATATCCAATATGTGCGACCATAAAGCCGATAAGTGTTGCCATAAATGACAACATTCCATATATGTGCATGTGCATATGTGCGCATATACTGACCACTTGCCAATAGAAGAAAACTTACACTTTAAATGTGTTGTAGTGTATTAAGAAAACAAGCACTCTACAACTAACTTGAGAAATAAATGATTAGATACTAGGAAATTTAAGATTCATGGTATAAGATTCACATCTTCTTTGTAATTGATTTTTTGTTTTTAATTTTAACGTACATTTTGTCATTTCTATTAATTAGTGGTTATTTAAATTTGTTGTTAGTACAAACATTATTTTTCTCAAAAATTGATGTTTTCATTTGAACTTCAATTAATTTTTTTCCCAAAATATTTACACTTTGATCGTCCTCAACTCTAAAAGTTTCTTTCATATTATCATAAATATGTTGTAGCGTTGGTACACTTTCTTTGTTAACATTCTAACACTTCTCTTTCGAATCTTAATTCGTATTTTAATTTTCTAGAATATTAGGAGCTTTGTAGTTTCTAAAATTAGATGTTATATTTCCTTGACAAAGAATTAAAATCAATTCAATAAAACATGTTTAACATTTTTCTCAATAGAAAATAACCTCCAAACTACTCTAAAGAGGTTTGGTGAAAATTTCAAAATGAGTAAAAGAAGCATGTATAAAAAAGATGTATTTTAAGTTCGTATTCATTAGACATTAGAAACATCATATCATCGAATGCAGATGAAGACACTAGTCTACTTTTTTGATATCAAATGTAAAATCCATATGAATACTCCATGTCTAAAACACACACAAATGAACATGAAATGTCTAAAATGTGTACTTAAAATGAAATGGACCTAAAATATACATGTGCATGTACATGTACATATAATGTATAAAATAAGTCTAAAATGAACATAACACATGAAATGTCTAAAATACACATGGAACGTACATGTATAGAATGTATAAAATAAGTCTAAAAAATATATGCATGTGCATGTACATGCATAAAATAAGTATGTAGCACATGTCTAAAATGTAGATCTCTATGTACAAATATCTTTGTGTAGTCAAATAGGGCCCTTCCCTGATCCATGACTTGATGATGATCCACATCATTCGTATCCTTGCGTGCAATAAAATACACATGTATATATGTGATGTCTAGATAGACAATACACATGGACATACATTTATTTTCTAAATTTGTACTTAAAAAAATTAAGAACTACATACTTGGTCTCTAAAATCTCGATCATGTTCGTCTACCCTAAGAATTGGAGATGATGGTTGGATAGATGAATGAGGGACTTGCATTGTATTCAAATTATGTTAAAAAACTTGTATTCATAAAACTTGTACAATTTTAAATACTATAAATAAAATTAACTAGATGTCAGAATTTACCTATGTGTCATGATGCAAGGGATTTTTGTGTCTCTGCAAATCTCCATAATTCATCATATCCATGATAATGCCATGCAATATGTATCATTTATTCAAAAATTATACCATTAGTTTATATAAAAATTAAAATTCATTTATTATACCAAGCTAGATACATGTACTTTTTAAAATAAAAATAAAAATTTATATCATAGCAACTTGTAACACTCTCTCAGTCTAACTTAGGTCTGATGGGTGTAAGGACACTCCATTTGGATCAACATCAACATCTATAAGCAAGCTGGAATAAAGTCCCTAAACTAGAACAAATGTTTCTTGAGGTGTACAATCCTGGGATGTTTTACCAGGGGGAGGTGTATCCTAATCAATTTTTGTCTATTAAGGAGGAGGAGTAAGATATGCAAAAATTTCCTCCTGTCTCTTTATACCTTGAGGATCTAAGCCAACTCCACCATGACCTCTAGTAGTTGATGGTCTACAAAGAACTAAATCGATATATGATGAGACATGGTGGAGAGGGACCCCAAGTTGTATCTCTATAACCTAGTATGCATCAACAAGATCATTATAAATATGTGCCTATTGTAATACCCCAAAAATGGGCTATAGGTTCATTAACCTCCTATATCGACACATCAAATGAAATCGACATCATAGTCCTAACCTAAGGCACATCGACACATTATCAAATCTTAATTGATTATCCTAAATTCTGCATCGGGGAATATTCCTTATTCCTATTTATCTCAATTATCTTTAATTTAATGATTATTTGGCGATAAATCCTATTTATCCTAAAGTTTGATTAATTAAATATTTAATTAATTAGATTGAATACTGCCACTTAATTATTTAATTATATTTATTCCTAAATTATATTATTTCATTTTGACAATAAATCAAATATCCTATGACTAATTGATTAAATTCTTATTTAATTAATTAATGTCAATTGTCAAATTTAATAATATAGTTTTTGAATAAAAGTTTGATTTAATAATTGATTAACCCATAAATCAATTATTTTATTTTTAAAATCAGTTAAGTTGAGGATAAATCACTTTATTTATTAAATTAATTCATAATTAATTATGCACATCCAAAAAATAGTTAAACTTTAAATCAGAAAATCAATTCAAGTTGTTTTAAAAATAAACTCAACTCTCTTTTGAGTTAAAAGTTGATCTCAACTTTTGATTTAAATCAAAAAGCTGATTTGCATGATTTTGTGAGTTAATCTATCTCTAAATTCTTGATAACTCAAAAATCAACCTGAGTTTATCAAGAGTGATTTATGGCTTTTTCCATGCACCTCCAAAGTCCTGGATTTCTATAAATTAAGGCCTCAACTCTTCATTTTGGATCCATCCATGAATTGCATCCTCACGTTGGCGAATTGGTGATCGAAGAATCAATCTTTGCAAATCCAAGCTATTGTGAGATTTTCATTGTTTTAAGCATTCATATCATATAGCATATCACTGTTAGATTAATTGCATGTTATATCAGTTTCTCATATAGAATAGATTCATATCAATTTGTTTCATCTTATTGCATAGAAAATCCCAAAATATAGATTAATTTGTATTCATCTCATATCTAGATTCTGCATTCAAATCCTTTGTTTAGGTTTCATCAAGGTCACTGATCTCAATCCAATCTGAGAATATCATACTCACACCTATTAGAAGGCAATAAATCACCTAGTTAGATTAGTTTCCATTTCACTGCATGATTTTGATTTTAGCTAACCTCTAATATTTTACTGAAGTGTTGTGTCTATAGCTAGGTACAAAATTCACACACACATTTCTGGCACCCATCGTGGGGCCCTGAAATGGGTTTCCATTCAATTTCTATCAATTTCTATCATCTTCTTGTCATTTTCTGTTCCAAGCTATGATTTTTTCTGTCTATAAAATTTTCGTACGAGGTCTATCATAAACTCATATTAGGAGGTACCCACTGTCATATGACAATTGATTTGATTGAGGATCATACCATAAAAAACACAGTGTCATTTGGAAGCTCTGTTGTCGTATGGTCTTATACCCATTATCGTACGAGTTTCTGGATTGTCGTCGGGTAGTTGACCCACTGTCATATGAGTTTCAGTGCTAGGTTTCAATTTTTGTTTCACTTTTTCAGCGATTTTTTCAGATTTGATTTCTAGATTTGGACTGACAGCTAACATTAACAATTAAAATTTTCTATTTCTGATTGACTTCTGCTGATTTTGATTGGGAAAATCATGAGAGTTGCTAAAAATAGGTAAAAATATACTAAGCACATTGTGAACAATTTAGGTACTGTTCTCAGCTGATAACATTTCGATTTGGATTAAAAAGAACTCTTATGTGTGAAGCTTGTGTGACCTTTATTGCTTTCATATCATAGATTTCATTTTGGGCTATAAAAATGAACATAGATTTTCTTTTCAGCATCTTTGTTACACATAGTAAATAGGCCCTATGAACACTATTCATGGTTCTTGAGAGAGTGGGTTTCCAGTGAAACTCTTCTCAATGAAGGAACCCTTGTAGGTAGGGAGGTTACTGAGAGCGTCTCATGTTCTACTAGATTTGTACATCTTCAGCTTTTGATTGATACATTCTCTCTCCGAAGAGGTTGATAGATCATAAGTGGTTGACATCATAGATCTTTATGAGATAATCTTGGTCTTAGCGTGTCGGATTAATCTGTCTGCTTTGTTTGGGTTAAAAGTGAAAAGGCTAGAGGACTATGCTCTACTCCCTTTTTGGGTAGTATTAGAAACTCAAATCCTTGAATCTGGAACCAGTCTCCATGTGGTATCTTTTGTGATTCACCTTTAGAGAGGGTTAACCATAGTGGACATTCCCTTAATTAGGTCAACCATGTTGATGGAACCTCAAGTGGTAATAGCCATTTTAACTATGGTAGCAAAAGCCGCTATATAAATGTCCTTGTGGAGGAAATCTTCATAGGTGTGGTCTCTTGTTGGGCTATCAGATCTCCTTAGCAGCTCCTGATTGATTAATTTATGAAACTGTGTCAAAACCCCGGTGTGCCTGGATTAGAGTTCACTCTCTTGAGATCACAAAAGTTGTAGAGTCAGACCATTACTACAAACCTTAGTGAGGCCAAATTTTCATTTTCTAAGAATATGTGCATTATTGCAAAATTTTTTGGAACATACACTGTTAGCACTCCTAGGGATTAGCAAATTCAGTCACTTGGTTGTTCATGCACAAGGTTGCTTTTTCCCTTGTTCATTATTTTCATATGTGCTTAAAATCACTTTCTTGCTATTTTGCGTGCCTGTTTATCTATCTGGTTACTAAGAACGGATCAATCCGATACAATCTTCAAATCTGGACAGACAATTTTGTGAACAATCTGAAACTGAAAATCTAAAAAATTGCAAAATCTAATGCCAAACACCTTTTTGGAGTCAAAAGTCATCTTGTAAAGTCAGAAAGTCATACGACTTTTGGAAAGTGTCATTTCATTACCCCCAAATTGTTGTATGGTAATTGTTGTGCGAGTTTTGCAACTGTCATACGAGTTTGTCAATTGTCGTTTCATAGCCTACCCATTGTCGTACGAGCCTGCAGAAAGTCATTTGAGAAATTTTGAAAAATTGCCAAAAAGTTGTCAGAACTGTCAGAGACCCAGCTTTTACAGCCTATTTCCAGAATCTATCAAATAAATCATTGTGTCAGGAACAGAGCAGCAACTACTGAGAATCCAATCATTTTACTAGAGTGGCCTTTTTAATCTGATTTAGCCTTTTGTTTAATTGATTTGAGTCTTTTTCATCTTGTGTCAAAACCTTGTCATAACTATCAATCTTCAATCCATCTTCAAAATGGCTAAGTGTTGTGAACTCGTGTTTGCTATCTTTTGGGCATCTACCCATACATCCAGGGCACAATCTCCTTCATTTACATCTAATCTAAGCTTCAATCAATCAAACCTTGACAAGGTTGTGTCATTTGATCTTCTTGAATCAGATCTTTCTTCAGTTGTCTTCATCATATTCTTTTGTTTCACCCAAAGTTAATGGTGGAAACTAGAGCTTCCTCTCACAAGAAATCTGGAGAAGCATCCCATACCTTACCTATAACCACTATCCAGGGTCCAACTCTTGAGCAACTCTACAATTCTGGTCTTTACGAAGACAACGGTCTTGACAACTTTCAATTAAAAACTGGTTACATATCCCCTCCATCAACTGACGAAGGTAATCAACAAACTCCTCCTTGATCTATCCCAGGGAGTCTTAAAACTCCTACTGTATGGTGAAAATGTGACCACACTTCTATGAATCCTTACATGCAAGGAAACTCAACAATGAGCCCTCACAAATCAATCCATAGCTCTCTATGCATGGAGTTGCAAGATTTGTAAAATTGCTCTCAGCTAGAGCTATAAACTCATGACCTTGCTATTCAACCACACAATGAGAGATTTCAAATCAAAGACAAGGGAAACAATGCCAATATCTCCAATGAAATCAATATGGATGTAATGCAATGCAAAATTAATCTAAGATGAGCATGCAAGTATGCAAGCTATGCTATGAAAGGAAAATACAAGTGTTACAAATCCTCCTATTAAGCTATGTGAGATTAATCTATTGCATAAAGGAAATCTATACTAAAAATGCCATGATTATGCAACTATGATGTAAGAAAACAAGCTAAATGAAATGCAACAACAATGTCTTCAAAGCTTGAATGCAAGAATATCTTCAAAGAGCTCCAAATGACCTAGAAAACCTGCAGCATAACATTAGCATAAAAACTTAAGATATGAAAATGAAGGAGATAGCTCTCCTTTTATAAGAAATGAGATGAAATGGACCATGGAGATTAAGAGGAAAAAATACCTAATCAACGGTGGAGAAATATGGAAGCTTGATCCTTGTGCACAAATATCCTCCAATGAGAAAATAAGAGTTGACTTTTGTGTCCATATAAGACAAAAAGTGCTTTTCCCTTTTTTATAAAATAAGAATAATACTTTATTTGTGCAACTTAGGATAAGAGGAAAAGTGAGGGCTTTTTATTTATTAAAAGGGGAGGAAATATTCTTTTTAAATAAATAAAGACTTAGGATAAAGTGATTTTATTATTTAATTAAAAGAGATTTTTAATTAATTAAAAGGGATTTATTAATTGATTAAAAGGGAGCATGCTCTCTTAATTAAATAAGATTTTTATTTTTTTCTCTTTTAAATTAAATAAGGCTCAAACCTTAGGAAATATTGAATTGATTATGATTTGATCAAGGAAATTGATATAATTGATATAATTGATATTTGAAAATGTTGATTCAGGGATTTGATAAATTGCAGAAATGGGGCCCAAAGTCTAGGTGACCATTTTAGGGTGTATACACCTACCATGTCTCAAGAAGGGATGAATCATGGCTCTCAAAGAGCTTAATCTCAACATGGTGCAGATCAAGAATCCACACCTAAAGAAATTGCTCAGTATCAAAATGACGACGACTTCAAAAGAATGATGAAGCATTTCTTGAAAGAAGATAGAGAAACATACTTTTTACAATTAGCTCATCAAGGAGCTAAACTTCCTCCCAATTTTAATGTGGAAGATATCATTACACATGAGGAAGAAACACCTATTTTGGCTATGATGAAACAAATGCATGCCATGCAAGTAAAACTTAACAAAATGGAAAAATAAAAAGAACCTAAAGAGTTCTCCATGGAGGCCCTATGTCCTTTTCCATTCGATAAAGACTTGTATATGCCACCATTCCCTAAAAGGGTGGAAATGCCAAAGTATGATAAGTATGATGAAAACTTTGATCCTCAAGATCATGTCAGAGAATTTTGTACTCAATCTATGGAGTTCATGCATGAACCAACCTATCTAATGCATCTTTTCCCTCGATCTCTGGGAGGGGCAGCCACTCATTGGTTCTCTAGGATGCCTCCTACAATCAAAACCTTTGAGGAGTTGATCAAATTGTTCTATCAGTAATACTCCTACAACATCCAACATCTAGTCACCATGATTGATATCTGCAATTCAAAAAATATCTAGGAGAACCATTCTTGACATTTCTCAAAATATGGAGAAAGAAATTCTCTCTATATGCTAGGCCTATTCCAGAAACTGAGAAGCTGGAAATCTTCATCAACAATCTTGTTCCAGAAATCAACTATCCTTTACAAATGCAAAATCACACATCTTTGACAAGATGGTAGATAATGCAATCAAAATTGAAAAAGTACTTGTGAAAAAAGGAGACGTCACACTTCAAAAGGACAAGTATGAATCTAGTTCTAAGGACAAGAACAAAAATTGGAACAAGAATAAGGGTATCATCACAGATGGCATTGTTGATAATCATACCCCATCTAAGGCACCTACTTTAAATCTAACCATTGGTACTTAAGCCATCAAAGCTTCAGAACAAAAGGTGTCCGAATCATCTCAAAAGAAGCCAGGATACAAATCTTGGTCCGCTGATAATAAGAAAAAGTTCACTCCTCTTGGCAAATCTTTGGAATCAGTTATGAGAACTTTGCTGGCTAATAACATCATCTCTTTGCCTGAGATCCGATAGTTTGATCCTGATCCTAAGCCAAAATAGTGGAGAGAGAATGAATTCTATGATTTCCATTAGGGTAAAGGTCACAAAACTAATAACTGCTTGCGCTTGAAGCATACCATACAAGACAAGATTGATAATGGAGAAATCACAATTGATAATCCTAAAAGCAATAATGATCACATAACATTCACCGAACCATTTCCAAAGCATAGCCAAGGAGATTCATCTTCTCAGCCTAATGTGGGTGTTAGATTTGACAAACGCAAATCATCCCAAGAACACCTGCATGCAAGACTGTCACAAAGAAGAAGCAAAAAGACAGAAAGCTATGGCGGCCAAAAGGCCAGAGACTGCAAAACCATGTTTCAAGAAAATAATCTTCTATTAACAATGATGAAAATAACAATACAATCTCCTTATTGAAATGAAAGAAGTGAATCCTTATAAAAGGAAACACCAAACCCTAAAGGCTAAAACCCTAAAGAATTATAAAGCGCCTAAGTGAAACTTAAGCCTAGAGTATGATAAACTAATAATTAAATGATTTAATTATTAGCTAACATAAGACTACTCTAACACCCCCCCTTAAGTGTAACTTAGGGAGAAGCAAAAAAAGCTAAACTACTGCAGAAAGCAGGAAAGATGGGTCCCGGCAACTAGGCCTGATCAGGTACCCAAAACATAAAGCAAAAGATGTCCCAGAGAAAGGAACAAGAAGAGAGCAAGAAACTCCTCTGAAGCATGTCTGAAAACTCTGTCAGAAGATACTGCTGGAACCCCCACTGAAGTGCATGACCAGGTAGAGAAGACAAGTGTCTGAAGAGCTGATCAATCGAACCAGGAAGCAATAGAACCAACAGGTGAACCCCCCCATAATGCTGAACTGGGAGAGGTGACAGGAACACTGAAATGCGATGCCAGAAATAACTGCAGAAGAAGAACCAGGAACACCAACAGTGCAACAGAAGCATACACACAGGATAAAGGGCGGTGTCATAGACACAGTCTACATGGGCTAATGTCGTGGAAGGTACGCTCACTTGACAAGAGTGGATGTGCCTATAGTGGCAAATGCATCAGAATCCCCCCATGGCACTTTATAACTGAGTGCGAATACTAAAACTGAACCAGGTGAGAAAGATCCCAGAAATGCAGAAGAGGGCACTTTATCTCAGGGTGTTTACAGAACAAAGATACATCAGAAAGAGCATGCAAGCTCAGAAGTCAGAAAGAAGAGTGCACTAAGAAACCAGAAGAAGAGATCCCCGGACCTGTAGAACCAAGCACACCACCAGAGGGCATAAACTGCATAACTCGGAGGAGTGAAAATCTAGAGCAGAATCTGGAAGAAATACCTCTACCACTGAATAGTACACAGAATCAGCTTTCCGACGATATCTCGTTTGCCGAAAAAGGAGTCCGGATGAGCCAGATATGACTCCCGGAAGGCAAAAGGAGACATCAGACTTCAACAGCAAAAAACACTATTGAAACAATGGAACCAAAAACCCTAACTTCCACCATCGAAAAGAGCTCAGAAAGATCTTTCCGACGATATATGGAAGTCAGAAAAAGACCCCCGTATGCTCCTTGTAGAGCGAAAAAGGCCCAGGTACCCCCAAAAAACTCACCAAGGTAGGTTGTAAGCCCCTGGGGCTAAAAAAAAGGGCCCCTGGGCGCATGGCGCGCGCAGGGGGCTGGAACCAGAGCTCCCGGTCATCCATATGACCGCCTTTAGGGCCCGCGGGCTTAAAAACCCGCCGGGGGCCCAGGCGGCGGCGCGGCCGGCGGAGCGGTGCACCGCTGGAGCGGAGCGGGGCCGGGAGGCGGCTGGGGCCGCGGAGGAGCTGCTGTGCAGAGCAGAGCGGGGCCGGGAGGCGGCTGGGGCCGCGGAACCGGCTGAGCGGTGCCGAGGTGGGCGGCAGCTGGGCGGGCCGCGGGTGGCGCGGTGGCGGGGGTCGTGGCTGCTGCAGTGGCGGGGGCCGCGGCTGCGGTGGCCGCTCGGGCGGTGGCCGCGGCTGCGGTTGCTGCTGGGCGGCGCGGGGGTGGCCGCTGGGCGGCGCCCCCAAAATATTATTTTTTTTTAAAAAAATCGTCGTTTGTACCTGCCTCGGAGTGCGTGCCAGGGCCGTACGGCCCTGGTATGCAAAATTTTTTTGCCTCAGATGCCACTGTGTCCAAAATGGACAAGTTTTATATGGATTCTGGGGTTTTGGGGCCTTCCGGACATAATGGTGGTGTCCGTTTTTGCCCAAGGTGAGCCAAATTTTGGCTCCCCCCCAGATCCACAAAAAAAACTTCTGAAACCCTTGAAATCCTTCTGCTTCTGGCACGCTTCAACGAAACTCGAACAGCGAACAACAGGAGAGCTCTGATACCATGTTAGATTTGACAAACGCAAATCATCCCAAGAACACCTGCATGCAAGACTGTCACAAAGAAGAAGCAAAAAGACAGAAAGCTATGGCGGCCAAAAGGCCAGAGACTGCAAAACCATGTTGCAAGAAAATAATCTTCTATTAACAATGATGAAAATAACAATACAATCTCCTTATTGAAATGAAAGAAGTGAATCCTTATAAAAGGAAACACCAAACCCTAAAGGCTAAAACCCTAAAGAATTATAAAGCGCCTAAGTGAAACTTAAGCCTAGAGTATGATAAACTAATAATTAAATGATTTAATTATTATCTAACATAAGACTACTCTAACAGTGGGTTCTAAGGTCAATTATGCCTATCTTGGAAATAATACTATTATCAATATGGTTGAACCAAGCCTATCTGAGCATTGCAATGTCATCACAATTGTAAGAAGAGATAGAGAAAATTAATCAACCAACATAGTTACTCAATCACAAGCTCAGACACACCTACAAGGACAAATCCTAGATCAATCAAATGTCCCTAAGGTGCCTTTCAATGTATCTTCCACTTCTAAATAGAGGGAAACATCTAAATCTTCAAATCCTAAGGACATGAGGCCTACTTCATACATTATCATTCAACAACTCCAACATACTAATGCTAAAATCTCCATGTTTGAGTTGCTTCAGGTATCTCTAGCTCATAAAGCCATTCTAGACAAAGCTCTGCTCAGATCCAATGTTCTTGATAACCTTGATTTAGCCAGATTCCAGGCTATGGTTGGTCATCTTATGTCTCCACAATATATCTCCTTTTCAGAGGATGATGATAACTCCTTGAGTCATCCACATAACCAGCCCTTGCATATTGAAGTCTTGATCCAAAACTATCATGTCAAACATGTGTTGATAGATGGGGGCGCTGGTCTGAATATTTATTCTTACAACTTGATCACACAATTGGGATTTTCAGAAACAACCATTGATCCTAGAAAGAGAATAACTATCAAAGCATATGATGAAGAAGAAAGATCCTCCAAGGGAACAACTGTCTTGCCTATCAGAATAGGTCCTGTCATCAGAGATACTATATGTCAAGTTCTTGATATCCCTTTGGCTTACAACATCCTCCTTGGGATACCCTGGATACATGAAATGAAAGCTATTCCCTCTACATACCATCAGTTCTTGAAATTTCCTTGTGACAGAGTAGAGGTAACCATTCTAGCTGACATGTCAACAACTTGCAATGCATTGAAGGTGAATATGGATAAACTTGTTCCTAATAACAAAGAATCTTCCATTAAGAAAAAAGATGAAGCATTCACCTCTAAGATGGAAGACATTGTAAAAGAGGTCAATATCAAAGAAAATGGTGTGGGAGAATATACTATAGAGCCAGTCTTGTCTTTGACATCTGTCCCTATCTCACCTAAGTCTTATGGGCAAGCTCAAAAATAGTTCAAACCAGAATCTAAGGAACCTCTTGAGGCATATAAAGAAAAATTTGTTGCAGAGAAAGTACCTAAGCAAGAATTTGAAGAAGAAGAAGCTGTGCTTGCATGGCTTTATAAAGATGAACCTGAATCCCAAGTTATTCCACCTAGTGACTCTAAAGTGTTGAAGGTTCCTTCTAAGTCATATGGCCCAAGGGATAAACTGATAGCTAAGATGGGATATAAAGGAAAAGGACCTCTAAGACTATAGGGTAAAGGTCTTCTATCACCTCTTGAACATCGTGGTCAAGCCAACAAGAATACAACGGGTCTAGGATACACGAAGAAGCCTTTCTGTCTTAGCAAGAACTCCCCGCATGTTCTAGAACAAATTAAGCCTTCCGTAGCAAATCATCTGAAGAAGGAAATAACTAAACAATCTGATAGTGATGATTCAGACACCACTGATGAGCTCATTCCTTATGAGCATTTTTCTAAAGAAATCAAAGACCTCCTTGATGTTGAAGATGATCCAATCAAAAGAATTAATGTAGTAGAAACACAAGAACCTACTATAGAGCAAGAGATAGTTGCAACACAAGAACTAGCTAATCTCGAAGACAATCAAACAAACAAAGAGGAAGGTGGTAGTTATTCTGAGACAGATTCCCATGAGTATGAATTCAAATTAGAATCTGAGGGTAATCCTTCTTGGGGTATTCATCCTGACTTTACTCTGTGTGTGTGAATTTTGTACCTAGCTGTAGACACAACACTTCAGTAAAACATTAGAGGTTAGCAAAAATAAAAATCGTGCAATGAAATGAAAACTAAACTAACCAGGTGATTTACTGCCTTCTAGTAGATGCGAGTATGTATTCTCAGATTAGACCAAGATCGGTGACCTTGACGACACCTAAACGAAAGATTTGAATGCAAAATCTAGATATGATTTGGATGCAAATTAATCTATTTTTTTGGGTTTTCTATGCAATAAGATGAAATAAATTGATATGAATCTATTCTAGATGAAAAATTGATATGCAATGCAATTAATCTAATAATGATATTCTAAATATGAATGATCTCACAAAATTGTTGATTCGCAAAGAGGCTTCAATTCTTCAGATACCAATTTGCCAGCATAAGTTTGCAAATTTTGAGAGATGAGATTGAAGAGCTGAGCCTTGATTTTATAGAAATCCAGGGCTTTGGGGATGCATGGAAAAAGCCATAAATTACTCAGATAAACTCAGGTTGATTTTTGAGTTATCAAAGAATGAAAGATAATTAATTCACAAAATCATGCAAAAGCATGCAAAAATAGCTTTTTAACTCAAATCAGAGTTGAGTTTATTTTTAAAACAACTTGAATTGATTTTTTGATTTCAAGTTTAACTGCTTTTTGAATGTGCATAATTAATCATGAATAAAATTAATAAATAAAGTGAGTTATTTCCAACTTAACTAATTTTAAAAATAAAACAATTGTTTTATGGGTTAATCAATTATTAAATCAAACTTTTATTCCAAAATAATATCATTAAATATGACAACTTGATTTAATTAATTAAATAAGAATTTAATCAATTAATGATAGGAATTTTAATTTATTGTCAAATTTAAATAATAATAATTAGGAATAAATATAATTAAATTCAATTAAATAATTAAGTGGTACTATTAAATCTAATTAATTAAATATTTAGAATATTCAATTAATCAAACTTTAGGATAAATAGGATTTATCACCAACTAATCATTAAATTAAAGATAATTAAGATAAATGGGAACATTACTAGGAATATTCCCCGATGCAGAATTTGAGATAATCAATTAGGATTTGATAATGTTCAGATGTGCCTCAAGTTAGGACTTCAATGTCGATTTCATTTGATGTGTCGATGTAGGAGGTTAATGAACCTATAGCCCATTTTTGGGGTATTACATTTTGCCCCTCTTTGAATTGTTGTGCGAAGCGTAGTGGTTCAAAGACAGTCTGTGTATGATATGGAAACTGATGTTTGAAATTGATATTGATATGAGACAGAAACTGATTGAAATTCATATGAAGATAATAGGTCCTGAATGACCAAAGATAATGTTAACTATAACAACAAATGAACCCATGATTGTGAAAAAGTGTCAAAATGGCTGATTCCAAACCTTATGATTGCGAAGAAGTGAGTGATTGATTCGAGACCTGATTGTCAATAAGAATCACATTGGTATCACATCTGAACCCTTCAGTTTCTAAAGAACCAAGGAAATAACACAAGTGAACCGATAGTTGCAAAAACTGATACAATTTACAAGATTAAGAGGATACCAAATTGATATGGATCTCGATGAATTTGATATATGCCGAGTGATGATTGATTTTCCCTGATTGGTGAGGTCTTTTTGATGAATCAACAACTAGACATGGTTGTTGTCTTGATTACTAATGAAAGATATGATTTCAACTTTAGATTTACAGACTTTGAATGATGTGCAATACCATGCCCCCTTCAGGATTAAAATTGAAATCTAACAAGAAAAGTCAGTGTTATAGTTTAGAAGCATGTTAATTGATGTAAGAAGTGGTTAAACACGTTCGAGAATGCATTCTGCATCATTTGAGGGTCCAAAAGACCAAGTTTGACAAGGTTTGACCACAAGTTGACCATGATTGACCAAGTTGAAATTTTGATAGTTTGATGTAAGATAATCAGTTAAGTTGAATACTGGATTTCTATAATGATTGAAGGTCGATTATGCAAATAGTTAATAATATGAATGATCTCAGATTTCAATTTTGATCCTGAAAATGGGTTCTACTTGCTGTTTCATTGGATGGACCTTCATACAATGCCCAGTCCTTGTGTCATGTTTAGCATTTTTGGTTTTTTGAAGAATCGTTTAAGTGTTCAAGCAATTTGTGAGATCATGCAAAGTGCAAAATGAAATGCAGAATGAAATGCAAACCTAGGACCTAGTCACTGATCATGTGTCAGTCGATTTCATCATTGAATTTTTTAGGTAACCAGATAAATCAATACAATTCCCACTAGTTATGAAACCATAGACATATGAATATTAATTTGTATGCACATGAATCAATACAACGCCCACTAATTAGGAAACCATGGATATATGAATATTGATTTTATTTTCAGAATGTTGGATTAGATATAAGCACCAAGGCATAAATGCCAGGATGACCTAAATATCATGTCCATTTTGATATAGCAATTTGTATAAGCATCAAAACATAGACGTTGTGATGACCTGAATACACCTTGCATTGCAAACACATCAAACATTCAAGAGATCATTCTAAATCCAATGTGAATTACTCATAGTGACCCTTTATCGTCCACATCCTTAGGTAAGATTGCGTTTCACAATAGGAGAAAGAACTCACTAAAAAAGACAATAGTTAGATCAAACTTCCTTGAATTTTTTGGGTATTAATGGTCGAGGTACACATGGCCATCCAATTTGAGATAGAGGCTCTTACAGTCAGACACCATTTCAATCCAGAATTTCCAAAGTTAGATTTTCACATACAAGTAGAAGACAAAGAAAAGATCATGTCCCCAGTCATCACTCTCTAAATCCTATAAAGGGCATAAGCGAAGAGCTCGAAAGGACATAATATACAAAAATCTCAATGCGAATCAGTAAGCATACAAGGAGATAAAAGCATGTAAAAAAGCACAGATTGTTTTCAGTTTGTGTTTGATGTTTGATTGCGTTGTTATAGATGCAAAATCCTTTCTGGAGACAAGATAGACAGACTGACTCAAATTAAGCTTCAAAGGACTCTGACTGGATATGATACATCTAAGATACATTGGAGGCCATAGGATATGACTCTGATTGCCCCCAAGTGTTAAGCATTGATAGGATATTGATGCTTGAGCTGATTGGTGTATAGATCGACTTGTTAAAAATAGGAATGCAAAAATAAATCAGGAAATATGTACAAACTAAAGCAAGACTGAAAGCTGGGAAAGACCAAGATTGCGCTAATAGATGGAGCATTTTGAAAAAAGTGACACCCGTTTGCTGGGTTTTCACCATCTTGGTAGAGATTCTATTTTTGCTACCATGGCGCCTGTTTCCAGGTTTTCACCAAGGCAATTTTTTCTTTTTCTCATTTTTTTTTGTATTTTTCATTTTTTCAATTTTTTTTCATTTTTGATATTTTGCACTTTTGTTTGTGAATCATCAAGGTGCCTATTGCTAAGTTTTCACCAAGATGTTCATTTTTTCAGGACTTTTCCAATTTTTATAGTTTTTTAGGACATTTCACCATAGACTGAATGTCTTAGGCGTAGAATTTCTTCAGATGAAGAAAGTTGATTGGTTCTCGGAGCTGTTCTCCTTCAGTTGTTGAGAGTTGATAGGCACTAGAGCCAAAAGTAGTAGTGATAACAAAGGGACCCAGCTAGTTGGGTTCAAACTTCCCCTTGCGTTCTTGATGTGATTTATTTTTAAGATTTTCTCTCAAGACTAGATCACCAACTTGAAATTATCTGTGTTTGAATTTCTTGTTGTAACCTCTAGACATTCTCTTCTGATATACTCTGAGATGATCATACGTTGCTTCTCTACGCTCATCTAGTAGTTCAAGTTCTTGCAACCTAAACACTCTGTAGTCATCATCTGTCACTAGACCATGCATTCTGATTCTTAGTGATGGGATTTTAACCCCAATAGGCAGTACCGCTTCAGACCCATAAACTAAAGTGAATGGTGTAGCCCTAGTGGGAATTTTGATACTTGTTCTATAGGCCCAGAGAGCTAGATTGATCATGAGATGCCAGTCTCTTCCTATTTTATTAACTGTATGGTGCAAGATTTTCAATAGATTCTTGTTAGAAGCCTCTGCTTGGCCATTCCCTTGAGGATAGTAGATAGATGACCAATGTTGTGTAATCTTGAATTTAGCACATAAATCATCTAGATCTTTGTTCTTAAATTGTCGACCATTATCTGTGATTATGGAATGAGGTATCCCATATCTGCATATGATATAGTTCAATATGAACATAGATATTTGTTTTCTAGTTTCTTGTGTCAAAGGGACTGCTTCTACCCATTTTGTAAAATAATCTGTAGCTGTGATTATATGGGTATGTCCATTAGAAGAATGCGGATGTATAGCTCCTATAAGATCAAATGCCCATTGGTGAAAAGGCCATTATGTAGTAAAGGGGATTAGATCTCTCCCTGGAGCATGAATTAAGTTACCATGCACTTGGCACTTTTGACAATTTTTAGCAAACTTGATAGACTCTTTCTCCATTTCAGGCCAATAGTACCCAACCCTAATAAGTTTTCAAGATAGTGTTAAACCGTTTGAGTGTGACCCACAAATACCATTATGGACTTCCTCTAATGCATGTTGAGACTCTTCCCATTCTAAAAATCTAAGTAACGTACCATCTAGACCTCATTTGTATAGATCGTGACCAATCATGACATATTGGGAGGCATTACAGATAAGCTATCTCTTTTCATGGTGGTTGAAGGTATCGAGAATGATTTGGTCTTGGAGATAGGAGAATAGGTTTTTGTATCTGGATGAATCATGACCAACAACAGTGCAAATCATGTGGGTCTCGGAGGAATCATATGCAAGATAAGATAGTGCTTCCACCAGGAACTCATAACGTAGCTCATGTTCAGGCTACTGTAATAAAGTAGATAATGTTGCCATTGCATCGACAACCTTGTTCTCTTTTCTAGGTATTTGCTCAAATGTGATAGATATGAAATAATTCTTTAGATCATCTACCATTCTCTTGTAAGGAATGAGCTTTTGATCTTTAGTTTGGTACACATCATTGACTTGATGGATTACAAGTTGTGAGTCTTCGTGAATGTGTAACTTTGTTATTCTCCATTCAATTACTATTTTCATACCATTCAAAAGGGCTTCATATTCTACAATATTGTTTGTGCAAGGGAACTTTAATCTGAATGCTTTTGGGATTGAGTATCCTTGAGGAGTTATGAACAATATGCCTGCTCCTGATCCATTTTGTGTATAGGAGCCATCAAAGAATAACTATCATTCTCTAGAAGAAAGAGTCATGATAGAGGAATCTGGAAATTCCATTTGCATTGGTGTATCATCAATCATAGGTGCATCTGCTAATTGATCAGCAATAACCTATCCTTTTATAGCTTTTCATTCCACATATTCAATGTCAAATTCACTTAAGAGCATGACCCATTTAGCTAATATACCTGTGAGGGCAGATTTGCTTAGAAGGTACTTGAGTGGATCAATCTTAGCTACCAATCATGTGGTATGAGCTAACATGTAGTGGCTCAATTTTTGTGATGCAAAGATCATGGCTAGACAAGATTTCTCAATCATTGAATACTTCTTTTCATATGCAACAAATGTTCTACTAATATAGTATATAGCTCTCTCCTTTTTGTTCTCATCATGTTGTGCTAGCAATGCCCCCAGTGATGCATCTGTTGTAGAGACATATAAGATCAATGGATTCCCATGAATAGGAGGCATCGAAATAGGAGGATTTGATAGATATTGTTTGATATGATTAAATTTGTTCTCACATTCTTCATTCCATGAAAAGGTCACACCTTTATGTAATGTTTTTGTAAAAGGTTGTGATATGTTTGCTAGCTATGATATAAATCTTCTGATAGATTGGACTCTTCCTTGCAATGTCCTCATTTGACTAATATTCTTTGGAGGTTTCATTTCCATGATAGCCTATAATTTAGCTAGATCAACTTCAATTCCCTTCTTTGAAACTATGTATCCTAAGAGCTTTCCAGAAGTGACACCAAAAGCACACTTCTTAGGATTTAGTCTGAGACTAAATTTTTCCATTTTGTCTACTATTTTGCTCAAGTCAATTAGATGTTCAACTCTAATCATAGATTTTGCTAAAGTATCATCAACATAATCCTCCATAGTCCTATGCATCATGTCATGAAAAATAGAATTCATGGCTCTTTGATATGTAGCACCAGCGTTCTTAAGCCCAAATGGCATGACATTCCAACAAAAGGTGCCCCATGCACATGTAAAAGCAGTTTTCTCTTGATCCTTTGGAGAAATTTTTATTTGATTATATCCAGAAAAACCATCCATTAAAGAATACATCTCAAAGCCCGCAGTCATGTCCACTATCATATCAATGTTAGGTAATGGAAAATCATCCTTAGGGCATGCTCTGTTTACATCTCTAAAATCTATGCACACTCTGCTTGATTTATTTGGTTTTGAAATAGGTACAATATTAGAGATCCATTCTACATAGTCAATAACTCGGATGAATATGGCTTTCAAGAGCTTCTCTAATTCAGCTTTTACCAAGAGTGCAACATGAGGATGCATCTTTCTCAACTTTTGCTTAATAGGTTTGACATTTGGAGCTATAGATAAATGATGCATTATAAGATTAGGATCCAACCCTGGCATGTCTAAATATTTCCATGAAAAGTTGATCTTCTTCTCTATTAGGAATGTTGTAAATTTGTGCTTCTCTTCTTCTGATAAAGATTGTGCTACATGGATCAATTGCTATTCTTCTGTTGTTCCCAAGTTGATGGATTGAGTGGGCTCAATTAGAACTGGAGATCTATCCTATAAATGACTTGGAAGGACATCAAATATCTCATCCTTAGGCATCTCAGACACGTTTTCACCTTTGGATACATCTTTTATTTTTACTTTTGTAGGTTTTGAGACTACCACAAAGTGGTTTTCACCCTTAGAACTCCTTTTATTTTTATTCTTATTCTTATTTTTCTGACTAAGATACTTTATGTCCAACTTCGTCATGCTAATGCTCAGTTCACTGATGGAAGTCCTTATAGGCTCAACTGCATTGAGGTAACAAGCAAGGGCATAGTCATTTGGGAAGGTATAAATACCATGGCTCAGATTTGTGGAGGTTTGATCAAGAAGTTCAGGATGTTGGATAGTCAAAGTGGTGAAAGATTGGGAGATAGTGTTTACAGATATGGATCTATCATCATTGGTCCTAACTCAACACTCGATTTCAAAGGTGATATTACAACTTAAGACATTCAATTCGAGAATAAGCTCAATGTCATTGTGGGAGTCCAATTCAGCCATAGGTGGATCAGACTCATTAAGTTCACTCTAGACTTACATTGGGTTTAGGTGCATATTGGTGAATAACATCAACATGTTTCTTTGTAATAAGCTCATCTTCTTCTGGAATGGATCCCCATTCATACTCATTAGATTCTTCATCTATGCCTCTAGGAAATCTAAGAACATGAGTAAAGTTAGGATGAATACCCCAAGAAGGGTTACCCTTAGATTTTGATTTGAATTCATACTCATGGGAGTCTATCTTAGAATAACTACCACCTTCCTCTTTGTCTATTTGATTATCTTCGAGATGAGCTGGTTCTTGTGTTGCAACTATCTCTTGCTCTATAGTAGGTTCTTGTGTTTCTTCTACATTAATTCTTTTGATGGGATCATCTTCAGCTTCAAGGAGGTCTTTGATTTCCTTAGGCAAACACTCATAGGGAATAAGTTCTGAGTTGTCTGAATCACTATCTGATGGTTCAGTTTCTTCCTTCTTAAGAAGGAGTTCACCTGGTGCGATCTGCTTTATGACATGAGAACAATTACCTTTGAGGTGGAAGGGTTTCTTTTTAAAGCCTAAGCCAACAATATCTTTGTTTGTCCTACCAGTATGTGAAATAGGTGTTATAAGATCTTCTCCTTGGACTCCTAGAGGTCCTTTACCTGAATATCCCATCTTAGCTATTAGTTTATCTCCTGGACCATATGCCTTAGAAGGGATTTTGGATACTGTAGAGTCACTAGTCGGAACAACTTGAGATTTAGGTTCATCTTTGTATAGCCATGCAAGCACAACTTCATCTTCTTCAAATTCTTTCTTGGAGACTTGTTCTGCTACAAAATTCTTTTTATATGCCTCAAGAGGTTCTTTAGAGTCTAGTTTGGACCATTTTAAAGATTTTCCATAATACTTAGGTGAGATAGGTAGAGATGTCAAAGATAAGACTGGCTCTATAGTATATTCACCCATACCATTTTCTTTGATATTGACCTCTTTTGCAAGGTCTTCCATTTTAGATGTGGATGCTTCTTTTGTTGGCTCAACAGAAGATTCTCTGTTATTAAGCACAAGTTTATCTGCACTCTCCTTCAATGTATTGCTAGTGGTGGATATGTCTACTGGAATAGTGACCTCTACTCCTTCATAAGGAAATTTCAAGCATTGGTGGACTGTAGAAGGAATAGCCTTCATCTCATGTATCCATGGTCTCCCTAGAAGAATGTTGTAAGCCAAAGGTAGATCAAGAACTTGACATATAGTATCTCTGATAACTAGACCTGCTCTGATAGGTAAGACAATGGTGCCTTTAGAAGATCTTTCTTGTTCATCATAGGCTTTTATAGTTATTTTCTTTCTAGGATCAATAGCCAATTCTAAAAATCCCAATTGTGTGACCAAGCTGTAAGAACAAATGTTTAGGCCAGCGCCCCCATCTATCAACACATGTTTGAATCTACAGTTCTAGATCAAGACTTCTATATGCAAGGGCTGGTTATGTGGGTGACTCAAGGAGTTATCATCTTCCTCTAAGAAGGAGATATATTGTGGAGATGTTGTGTGCACAGATGTGTGATCACACTTCTATGAGTCTTTGTATGCGAGAGTGCTCAATAGTGAGTTCTCACAAAATGACCCATAGCTCTCTATCTGAGAAGAGCATGGTTTGAATGTGGCCCTCAGATCAGCCTATTTTACCCATGCAAATACAACTCAGAATGAGAGATTTGAGTTGATCTAAATGAAACTATTCTAAATGATTTGCCATGCAAACTAAGCTAAACTAATTTATTGAAAATGAAATTAAGCTATATGTAATGGATTTAAACTAAAATGATTTGCAAATAATCTAAAATGTAAATTAATCTAAAATGTGAATGTGCAAGTTGAAATGCTAAATGATTACAAGCTATGAAATTCTGCAGCATAAGTTCGATATCAAAATTCGGGATGATTGAATGAGCATGAGAGGTCTCCTTTTATAGGAAAAGTTGGATTCGAATGTGAAAGTAGAAGCAATGTGGGATAAATGAAAAAGAGGAAACAATCATCATTTTTAGAAGGTTTGTAATAAAATGGAATTACATTTTATTTTATTTTATTTTTATTCAATTTGTTTCCTTTTTCACCACAGGAGATCTTTTGAGAGAATATTTCATTTATTTAATTTTAAAGAATAATATCTCTTTTAATTAAATAAGGTAATATTATATAATTTAGAAATGAATATTAATTCAATAAAATAAAACCATTTAATTAAAAGAGGATTTTAATTAAATAACATTATTTCATTCAAAGAATATTAATTTCAATTAAATAATATTATTTTATTTATTAAAAAGGGATATATTTCTTTTAATTAAAAATTGATGGGATATTCAAACTTTAGGGAAAATTGAAATATTTATGATTTGATCAATAAATTTGATTTGAATGTATGACAAATATTGATTCAGGAATTGATATTGATAGATTAAATAAATGGGGCCCAAAGTCTAGGCGACCATTTTATGGTGCATACATTTGCCCCTCTTTGACTAATGTGTGATCGATTTGGGAACACATGTAGTCAAAGAAGAATTGAAATGTGAGATCGATCTGGGATCACAAAACAACTTAGATGTGTGTTCGACGGATGGGAACACATCAGGACAAACATAAACTAAAGGTCTTTGAACATGAGGTCGATTTGGGATCATATCCAAAGTGAGAGATAAGAATCTCAATCAATGTTGCCCCAAGAGGAGCAATTGATAATTTGATAAAACTGAATCAAGGTTTGAAATTTGATAGGTACTGCCCCCTCGTGATCGAAATCGAAATGAGACAGAGGAGAAACAGTAAATTGATAAATTTGATCAAATCAAATGAAAGATAAGGTTCACAGCAAGAAAGATTATGCCCCAAGATTGAATTAGAAGAAAAGAAGTGGGCTGAATAGTAAATGGAAGATAGAAGTTTAGAAGAAATGGAAAGAAATGGAGAGAAGAAATAGAATCAATCAACTGTTTAAGATAGAGAATTTCGATTGAGATCACGAAAGAAAGTAAGGAAATGAAGATCAGATCGTGACCACAGTTGATGGAAAAATCCACAAGAAAGATGAGGAAAACCCTCTCAAACTCATAATGTAGCCTAAAAGTGCAAATGCTAACATGAAGCCTAAATAATGCAAGCTACATGAAAATGCAAAGATGTACTTGCATGGGTAACATAGGTATTTTGTGTTCATCATGCATTAGAGAATGTAAGAAAGCTTATTTTCATCACTGGGCCGTTATTACCGGACATCGGACAATCACACAACCATCACTAGTCACAAATGCAACTATGAAGATATGAATGTGATTTATATCGGTTTGGAATGTGGAAAGATTCTAACATGAGCATCAAAGACATAAAGGTCAAGATGACTACAATGTTAGCTTACCCAATTTAATTTAGCAAAACCATGCTCGCATCAAGGCATAAATGCCAGGAAAACCATGAGGACAGTTGTGCAAGAAACAGTCAAGGATGATGTCTCAAATATCCTAAGTGTGTCAAGGAGACAACAAAAAACACTCAAGAGGTTCAAGACAAACACCCACAAGAAGAAAGCAAATAAAAACATGCCCCATGCCCCAAGTCCTCTAGCTATGCATCACGGAGAGACCTGTTTAGGAAAGGACACTCAACGAAAATCAATAACAGTCAGCACACAAAGAAAAGATCATGACATATCTCAGGCTGAAGTGTTTTAAAAAGTTTAAGTGTGTAAACTGATACTGAGTTTCAAGGGTAAAGGTCGAATGCTTGCTAATGGGTAAGATCACATGACCGAATTGGATAAGACCAAACTGATAAGTGTTGAGAAACACTCGATGTCGGGGGTTTTGTGTTGAAAAGCACAGTTGGGTTGGTGTTGAAAAACACCATTTGTGAGGTGTCCTAAAGATAGGCATATCCAAGAGACCAAAGCTAACACAATGATGCGCCCCCTAGACACAGAAAAAGACTAATTCCAAACCAAGGCAACAAGGACAAGGCATGATGGAGAATGGCTAAGTGTCGAGAGCGCATGCTAAGAAATAGGGGTGCAGAGGCCTCAAGTAGTGCCTATTTCTAGGTTTTCACCACTTGGAAGTTTTTTTTTTTTTTTTTTTTCAGGACTTTTTATATTTTTTTTGTACTTTTGCTACCAAGGCGCCTGTTTCCAGGTTTTCACCGAGGCACATTTTCTATTTTTTTTTTGTATTTTTTGTATTTTTTACTTTTTTGTATTTTTTTCAGGATCATATATCAATTTTTTGGATTTTTTCAGGACCATAATTATATACAAAGGATGCCCCCAGACAGAACGGGCATCAAGGATAGAACTTCTTCAGGTGCTGAACATTGATAGGCATAGGGAGCTTCTCCCCTCTTCAGTAGATAGTAGATATGCACCAGAACCAAAAGCTGCTGTGATAATATAGGGTCCAAGCCAGTTAGGTTCGAATTTGCCCTTTTGTTCTCTGTGTTGTTGGTTCTTAGGATTCTCTCGCAGGACAAGATCTCCTACTTGGAATTCTCTAGGGCGAACCTTTTTGTTGAATGCTTTGGACATCCGCTTTTGGTAGACCCTCATATGGTCAAATGAAGCTTTACGCTTTTCATCCAGAAGTTCTAATTCCTATAATCTCATGGCATGATAATCTTCATCTGTAATCAGACCTTTGAGAGAGACTCTCAGTGATGGAATCTCAACCTCTAAAGGTAACACTGCTTCAGCGCCATATGTGAGGGCAAAAGGAGTAGCCCCCGTTGGAGTACGAATACTCGTTCTATAGGCCCACAAGGCCAGATTTATCTGTAGGTGCCAGTCTCTACCATTCTTGTGAACTGTTCTGTGTAGAATCTTGAGAATGGTTTTATTTGAAGCCTCTGCCTGACCATTTCCTTGCGGGAAGTAAATGGAGGACCAATGTTGTTTTATCCTGAATCTTTGGCAGAGTTGTGTAAGGTCCTTGTTATTGAACTGACCTCCATTGTCAGTGATGATTTCAGATGGAACTCCATATCGACAGATGATATGGTTTAAGATGGATAGAGATACTGTCTTGCCTGAGGCAACAGAAAGTGGGACAGCCTCTACCCATTTTGTGAAATAGTCAGTAGCAGTGATAATGAATTTGTGCCCACCTGATGAGTTGGGATGAATCTGCCCAACAAGGTCAAAGGCCCATCGCTGAAATGGCCAGTGAGAGATAGAAGGAATTAACTCCCTACCTGGAGCATGTATCAGGTGTCCATGTTTTTGACATTTTTCACAAGATTTGGCAAATTTTATCGCGTCCATCTGCATTGTAGGCCAATAGTATCCCACCCTAAGCAACCTTCTAGCCATTGAAAGACCATTAGAATGACCCCCACATATGCCCTCGTGGATGTCAACTAGCGCTTGATCGGATTCCTCCTTTTCTAAACACCTAAAAAGTGTCCCATCTAGACCCCTCCTATACAAATCACCAGAGATGAGGGAATGGCGAGAGGCATTACGGATGAGGTTTCTTCTTTCAGACCGGTTGAAAGTGTCAGGGATGATGCCATCACGGAGATAGGAGTAAATGGCACCATAGCGGGAGGATTCATGGTTGATTATGGTACATATGACATGGCTTTCGGGTGAGTCAAATATGGGATAACGTAGCTCTTCCACTAGGAACTCATATCTGAACTCGTGTTCTGTTAACTGCAGAAGTGAAGCAAGGGTGGCCATAGCATCGGCCGCTTTATTCTCAGCTCTGGGGATTTGTTGAAAAGTGACAAAGGTAAAATACCGTCTTAATGAATCAACCATTTTTTTATAAGGTATCAACTTGTTATCTTTTGTTTGGTATTGCTCATTAACCTGATTAATGATTAGCTGAGAATCCCCATAGATATGTAGCTCTTTGATATTCCACTCTATAGCCATTTTGAGTCCATTTGTTAAAGCCTCATATTCAGCTATGTTGTTTGTGCATGGAAATAGTAACTTGTAGGATTTGGGAATAGTATACCCATGAGGAGAGACAAACAACACGCCAGCTCCAGAACCATTGTGCATGTAGGAACCATCAAAGAATAGCTTCCAGGATCTCTCAGTCATGTACATGAGATGTTCGTCTGGGAAGTTGACTTGAACCGGCATATTATCTTCAATTGGAAAGTTAGCCAGTTGATCTGCAATAGCCTGGCCTTTGATTGCCTTGCGTTCGATATACTCTATGTCAAATTCAGAAAGAATCATCATCCATTTAGCAAGTCTACCCGTGAGAGCAGCTTTACCGAGCAAGTATTTGAGAGGATCAATTTTTGCTATAAGATGAATGGTATGTGCAAGCATATAGTGTCGCAACTTTTGAGAGGCAAACACTACTGCAAGGAAAGCTTTTTCAATACTTGTGTAATTGATCTCATAAGCCACTAGAGTGCGGCTAATATAGTATATGGCCCTTTCTTTCCCTTGTTCATCTAATTGAGCCAACAATGCCCCCAATGAAGATTCAGTAGCTGAGACATACAAAATAAGGGGTTTTCCTGGAATGGGAGGCATTAAGATAGGAGGATGTGCCAAATATTCCTTAATCTGATCCATGCTTTTCTGGCAATCTTCATTCCAGACACATTGAACCCCTTTATGCAGATTTTTGTTAAAGGGTTGTGCCCTATCAGCTAATTGTGAAATAAACCTCCTTATGGATTGAAGGCGTCCTTGAAGACTCCTCATTTGACTGACATTTTTAGGAGGTGGCATGTTTATAATGGCCTGAACCTTTTCAGGGTCCACTTCTATCCCTTTAGCTGAAATGATGAACCCTAATAGTGGGCGCCAAAAATGTGTGCACAGATGTGTGATCACACTTCTATGAGTCTTTGTATGCGAGAGTGCTCAATAGCGAGTTCTCACAAAATGACCCATAGCTCTCTATCTGAGAAGAGCATGGTTTGAATGTGGCCCTCAGATCAGCCTATTTTACCCATGCAAATACAACTCAGAATGAGAGATTCGAGTTGATCTAAATGAAACTATTCTAAATGATTTGCCATGCAAACTAAGCTAAACTAATTTATTGAAAATGAAATTAAGCTATATGTAATGGATTTAAACTAAAATGATTTGCAAATAATCTAAAATGTAAATTAATCTAAAATGTGAATGTGCAAGTTGAAATGCTAAATGATTACAAGCTATGAAATTCTGCAGCATAAGTTCGATATCAAAATTCGGGATGATTGAATGAGCATGAGAGGTCTCCTTTTATAGGAAAAGTTGGATTCGAATGTGAAAGTAGAAGCAATGTGGGATAAATGAAAAAGAGGAAACAATCATCATTTTTAGAAGGTTTGTAATAAAATGGAATTACATTTTATTTTCTTTTATTTTTATTCAATTTGTTTCCTTTTTCACCACAGGAGATCTTTTGAGAGAATATTTCATTTATTTAATTTTAAAGAATAATATCTCTTTTAATTAAATAAGGTAATATTATATAATTTAGAAATGAATATTAATTCAATAAAATAAAACCATTTAATTAAAAGAGGATTTTAATTAAATAACATTATTTCATTCAAAGAATATTAATTTCAATTAAATAATATTATTTTATTTATTAAAAAGGGATATATTTCTTTTAATTAAAAATTGATGGGATATTCAAACTTTAGGGAAAATTGAAATATTTATGATTTGATCAATAAATTTGATTTGAATGTATGACAAATATTGATTCAGGAATTGATATTGATAGATTAAATAAATGGGGCCCAAAGTCTAGGCGACCATTTTATGGTGCATACAGATGTAAGATGTCCAACCATAGTCTAGAACCTATCTAAATCAAGGTCATCAGGAACATTGGATTCGAGCAAAGCTTTGTCTAAAATAGCTCTATGAGCTGGAGATATCCGAAGTAACTCAAACATTGAGATTTTTTCATTTGTGTGTTGGAGTTGTTGAAAAATGCTATAAGATGTTGGCCTCATATCTTTAGGATTGGAAGATTTAGAAACAACCTTCTATTTGGAAGTGGAGGAAAGATTGAAGGGCATCTTAGGGACATTTGATGAATCTGGGATTTGTCCGTTCAGATGTGCTTGAGCTTGTGATCAAGTCACTGCATTAGCTAAAGTATGATCTCTATCTCTTCACACAATTATGATGACATTACAATGTTCAGAGAGACAAGGTTCAACCATATTGATAACAACATTATTTCCAGGGTAAGCATAATTGACCTTTGCCCCCATATTAGGCTAAGAAGATGAAACTTCTTGACCATGTTTCAGAAATGGTTTTGTGAATACTGTATGATCATTATTGCCCTTATAATTGTCAATCGTGATGTCTCCTTTATCAATTAGATCTTGAATAGTATGTTTCAAGCATAAGGAGTTATTAATTTTGTGACCTTTACCTTGATGGAAATCACATAATTCATTCTCCCTCCACCATTTTGATTTAGGATCAGGATCATATTGTTGGATCTCAGGCAAAGAGATGATGTTATTAGCTAGTAGAGTTCTCATAGCTGATTCTAAAGATTATCCAAGAGGAGTGAACTTTCATTTATTATCAGCATACCAAGATTTGTATTCTGGCTTCTTTTGAGATGGTTCAGACACCTTTTGTTCTAAAGCTTTGATGGCTTGGGTGCCAATAGTTAGATTGAATGCTGGTGCCTTTGATGGGGCACGAGTAGTATCAACAATGCCATTTATGATGATGCCTTTATTCTTGTTCTAGTTTTTGTTCTTTTCTTTAGAACTGGATCCTAATTCATACTTGTCCTTTTGAAGTGTGATGTCTCCTTTTTTCACAAGTACTTTTTCAATTTTGATCACATTGTCTACCATCTTATCAAAAGATCTATGATCTTGCATTTGTAAAGGGTAGTTGATCTCTGGGATAAGATTATTGATGAAGATTTCCAGTTTCTCAGTTTCTGGAATAGGCCTAGCATATAGAGAGAATTTATTCCTCCATCTCTTGAGAAATGTCAGGAATGGTTCTCTTGGATATTGTTTGAGATTGCAGATATCAATCATGGTGACAGGATGTTGAATGTTATAGGAGTATTGCTGATAGAACAATTTGATCAACTCCTCAAAAGTTTTGATAGTAGAAGGCAATCTAGAGAACCAATGAATGATTGCTCCTCTCAAAGATCAAGGAAAGAGACACATCAGATAGGTTGGTTCGTGCATGAACTCCATAGATTATGTACAAAATTCTCTGACATGATCTTGAGGATCTGAATGTCCATCATACTTATCATATTTTGGCATTTAGACTCTTTTTGGGAATGGTGGCATGTACAAGTCTTTGTCAAATGGAAAAGGACATAGGGCCTCCATGGAGAACTCCTTGGGTTCCTTTTCTTTCTCAAGGTTATTAAGTTTGACTTGCATGACATGCATTTGTTTCATCATAGCTGTGAGTGGAGTTTCTTCCTCATGCATAATGATATCTTCAACATTAAAGTTGGGAGGAGGTTTAGCTCCTTGATGAGCTAATTGTAAAAAGTATGCTTCTCTATTTTCTTTCAAGAAATGCTTCATCATTCTTTTGAAGTTATCATCATTTTGATATTGAGCAATTTCTTCAGGCGTGGGTTCCTGATTTGCACCATGTTGAGATTGAGCTCCTTGAGAGCCAACGTTTGTCCTTGCTTGAGACATGGTAGGAGTTCTCCCTGGGATAGATCAAGGAGGATTTTGTTGATTACCTCCGTGATTTGATGAAGGAGGAATGTAACTAGTTTTCAATTGAAAATTGTCAAGATCGTCGTCTTTGTAAAGACCAAAATTGTAGAGTTGCTCAAGAGTTGGACCCTTGACAGTGGTTATAGGTAAGGTATGGGATGGTTCTCAAGATTTCTTGTGAGAGGAAGCTCTAGTTTCCACCATTAACCTTGGGTGAAGCAAAAGAATATGATGAAGACAACTGAAGAAAGATCTGATTCAAGAAGATCAAATGACACAACCTTGTCAAGGTTTGATTGATTGAAGCTTAGATTAGACATAAATGAAGGAGACTATACCCTGGATGTATGGGTAGATTCCCAAAAGATAGCGGACATGAGTTCACAACACTTAGCCATTTTGAAGATGGATTGAAGATTGATAGTTATGACAAGGTTTTGACACAAGATGATAAGGACTCAAATTGATTAAACATAAGGCTAAATTGAATTCAAAAGGACACTTTAGGAAAATGATTGGATTCTCAGTATTTGCTGCTCTGTTCCTGACATAGTGATTTGTTTGACATATTTTGGAAATAGGTTGGAAAAGCTGGGTCTCTGATACTTCTAACAACTTTCTGACAACTTTTCAAAAATTCCCAAATGACTTTCTACAGGCTCGTACGACAGTGGGTATAGCATGAAACGACAATTGAAAAAATTGTACGACATTGCAAAACTCACACAATAGTTGATAGTAGGGTTTTTGACTTTTTTGAATTGACTGGTAGAAAAACTCGTACGAGAATGTACCATATACCATACGACAATCTGGGGGTTCTGAAATGACAATAGCCAAAATTCGTATGACTTTCTGACTTTACAAAATGACTGTTGACTCCAAAAAGGTGTTTGACATCAGATTTTGCAATTTTGAAGTTTTCGGTTTTAGATTGTTCACAAAATTGTTTGCCCAGATTTGAGGATTGTAGCGGATTGATTCATTCTTAGTAACCAGATAGATAAATAAGCATGCAAAACAACAAGAAAGTGATTTCAAGCACGTCTAAAAATAATAAACATGGGACAAAGAAACCCTGTGCATGAACAATCAAGTGACTGAATTGTGCTAATCCCTAGGAGTGCTAACAGTGTATGTTCCAAAAAGTTTTGCAATATCGTACATATTCCTAGAAAATGAAAAATTTGGCCTCACTAGGGTTTTTAGTGATGGTCTAACTCTGCAACTTTTATGATCTCAAGAGGGAAAACTCCAATCCAAGTGCACTAGGGTTTTGACACAGTTTGAGAACTTAATCTTCAGGATCTGCTAGTGAGATTTGACAGCCCAACAAGAGACCACACCCATGAAGATTTCCTCCACAAGGACAATTATATAGTAGTTGCTGCTACCATGGCGAAAATGGCTATTACCACTTGAGGTTCCATCAACGTGGTTGACCCAATTAAGGGAATGTCCACTATGGTTAACCCTCTCTAAAGGTGACTCACAAAATATACCACATGGAGACTGGTTCCAGATTCAAGGATCTGAGTTTTTGGTACTACCCAAAAAGGGAGTAGAGCATAATCCTCTAGCCTTTTCACTTTTAACCCAAACAAAGTAGACAGATTAATCTAACATGCTAAGACCAAGATTATCTCACAAAGATCTATGATATCAACCACTCATGATCTATCAACCTCTCTAGAGAGAGAATGTATCAATCAGAAGCTGAAGACGCACAAATCTAGTAGAACGTGAGACTCTCTCAGTAACCTCCCTACCTACAAGGGTTCCTTCATTGAGAAGAGTTTCACTGAAAATTGAATCTCTCAAGAACCACGAATAGTGTTCATATGGCCTATTTACTATGTGTAACAAAGATGCTGAAAAGCAAATCTATGTTCATTTTTATAGCCCAAAATGAAATATGTGATATGAAAGCAATAAAGGTCATACAAGCTTGACACACAAGAGTTCTTTTTAATCCAAATCAAAACATTATTAGCTAAGAAGATTACCTAAATTCCTCGCAACGTGCTTAGTAGATTCTTACCTATTTTTAGTAATTCTCACCCTTTTTCCCAATCAAAATCAGCAGAATTCAATCAGAAATAGAAAATTTCAATTGTTAATGTTAGTTGTTAGTCCAAATCAGGAAAACAAATCTGGAAAACTACTTGAAAAAGTGAAATGACAATTGAAACTTGGCACTAAAACTCATACAGCAGTGGGTTACCTCCTAGATGATAGTCCAGAAACTTGTACGACACTGGGTATTAGATCATATGACAATTGAGATTCCAAATGACACTGTGATTCTGGTGGTATGATCCTTGATCAAATAAAATGTCATACGACAGTGGGTATCCTCTGATACGAGTTTCTTACAAAACTCGTACGAAAATTGTACGGACAAAAATTAAAAATCATAGTTTGGAACAGAAAATGACAAGAAGATGATAGAAACTGATAGAAATTGAATGGAAACCCATTTCAGGGCCCCATGGTGGGCGCCAGAAATGTGTGTGTGAATTTTGTACCTAGCTATAGACACAACACTTCAATAAAACATTAGAAGTTAGCAAAAATCAAAATCGTGCAATGAAATGAAAACTAAACTAACCAGGTGATTTACTGCCTTCTAGTAGATGTGAGTATGTATTCTCAGATTAGACCAAGATCAGTGACCTTGATGACACCTAAATGAAGGATTTGAATGCAAAATATAGATATGAATTGGATGGAAATTAATCTATTTTTTTGGGTTTTCTATGCAATAAGATGAAATAAATTGATATGAATCTATTCTAGATGAAAAATTGATATGCAATGCAATTAATCTAATAATGATATGCTAAATATGAATGATCTCACAAAATTGTTGATTCGCAAAGAGGCTTCAATTCTTCAGATACCAATTCACCAGTATAAGTTTGCAAATTTTGAGAGATGAGATTGAAGAGTTGAGCCTTGATTTTATAAAAATCCAGGGCTTTGGGGATGCATGGAAAAAGCCATAAATCACTCAGATAAACTCAGGTTGATTTTTGAGTTATTAAAGAATAAAAGATAATTAATTCACAAAATCATGCAAAAGCATGCAAAAACAACTTTTTAACTCAAATCAGAGTTGAGTTTATTTTTAAAACAACTTGAATTGATTTTCTGATTTCAAGTTTAACTTCTTTTTGAATGTGCATAATTAATCATGAATTAAATTAATAAATAAAGTGATTTATTTCTAACTTAGCTGATTTTAAAAATAAAATAATTGATTTATGGGTTAATCAATTATTAAATCAAACTTTTATTCCAAATAATATCATTAAATATGACAACTTGCTTTAATTAATTAAATAAGAATTTAATCAATTAATGATAGGAATTTTGATTTATTGTCAAATTTAAATAATAATAATTAGGAATAAATATAATTAAATTCAATTAAATAATTAAGTGGTACTATTAAATCTAATTAATTAAATATTCAGAATATTCAATTAATCAAAATTTAGGATAAATAGGATTTATCGCCAACTAATCATTAAATTAAAAATAATTAAGATAAATGGGAACATTACTAGGAATATTCCCCAATGTAGAATTTGAGATAATCAATTAGGATTTGATAATGTTTAGATGTGCCTTAGGTTAGGACTTCGATGTCAATTTCATTCGATGTGTCGATGTAGGAGGTTAATGAACCTATAGCCCATTTTTGGGGTATTACATACTCATGTTCTTAGATTTCCTAGAGGCATAGATGAAGAATCTAATGACTATGAATGGGGATCCATTCCAGAAGAAGATGAGCTTATTACAGAGAAACATGTTGATGTTATACACCAATACACACCTAAACCCAATGTAAGTCTAGAGTGAAATGATGAACCTATCGAGTCTGATCCACCGATGGCCAAAGTGGACTATCATAATGACATTGAGGCTATTCATGAATTGAATGTCTTAAGTTGTAATATCACCTTTGAACTCGAGCATCGGGTTAGGACCGATGATGATAGATCCATATCCGTAAACACTCTTTCCCAATCTTTCACCACTTTGACTATCCAACATCTTGACTTCTTGATCAAACCTCCACAAATCTAAGCCATGGTATTTATACCTTCTCAAATGACTATGCCCTTGCTTGCTACCTCAATGCAATTGAGCCTATAAGGACTTCCATCAACGAACCGAGTGTTAGCATGACAGAATCAGACATCAAGTATCTTAGTCAGAAAAATAAGAATAAGAATAAAAAGAAAAGGAGTTTTGAGGGTGAAAACCACTTTGTGGCAGTCTCAGAACCTACAAAAGTAAAAATAAAAGATGTATTCCAAGGTGAAAACCTCTCTAAGGCACCTAAGGATGAGATATTTAATGTCCTTCCAAGTCATTTACAGGACAGATCTCAAGTTCTAATTGAGCCCACTCAATCTATCAACTTGGGAACAACAAAAGAACCACAGTTGATCCATGTAGCACAATCTTTATCAAAAGAAGAAAGGCAAAAATTTACAACATTCCTAACTGAGAAGAAGATCAACTTTGCATGGAAATATTCAGATATGCCAAGGTTGGATCCTGATCTTATAATGCACCATTTATCTATAGCTCCAAACGTTAAACCTGTTAAGCAAAAATTAAGAAAAATGCATCCGCATGTTGCACTCTTGGTAAAAGCTAAATTAGAGAAGCTCCTGAAAGCCAGATTTATCTGAGTTATTGATTATGCAGAATGGATCTCTAATATTGTACTTGTTTCAAAACCAGATAAATCAATCAGAGTGTGCACAAACTTTAGAGATGTAAATAGAGCATGCCCTAAGGATGATTTTCCACTACCTAACATTGATATGATAGTGGACATGACTACAGGCTTTGAGATGTATTCTTTAATGGATGGTTTTTTTGGATACAATCAAATAAAAATTTCTCCAGAGGATTAAGAGAAAACTACTTTCACATGTGCATGGGGCACCTTCTGTTGGAATGTCATGCCATTTGGGCTTAAAAATGCTGGTGCTACATATCAAAGAGCCATGACATCTATTTTTCATGACATGATGCATAGGACTACGGAGGATTATGTTGATGATACTTTAGCAAAATCTATGATTAGAATTGAACATCTAAATGACTTGAGCAAGATACTAGACAAAATGGAAAAATTTATTCTTAGACTAAACCCTAAGAAGTGTGCTTTGGTGTCACTTCTGGAAAGCTCTTAGGATACATAGTTTCAAAGAAGGGCATTGACATTGATCTAGCTAAAGTAAAGGCTATAATGGAGATGCAACCTCCCAAAAAAATTAGTCAAATGAGGACATTGCAAGGAAGAGTTCAATCTATCAGATGCTTCATATCTCAGCTAGCAGACATATCACAGCCTTTTACAAAAATATTACATAAAGGTGTGGCATTTGCATGGAATGAAGAATGTGAGAACAACTTTAACCATATCAAGATGTATCTATGAAATCCTCCTATCTTGATGCCTCCTATTCTAGGGAAGCCTTTGATCCTATGTCTCTGCTACAGATACATCACTGGGGGCATTGCTTGCCCAACATGATGAGAACAAAAAGGATGAAGCTATATACTATATCAGTAGGACATTGGTAGCATATGAAAAGAATTATTCTATAATTGAGAAGGCTTGTCTAGCTATGATCTTTGCATCATAGAAACTGAGACATTACATGTTGGCACATACCACCCATTTGGTAGCTAAGATTGATCCACTAAAGTACCTACTAAGCAAAGCTGCCCTCATGAGTAGATTAGCTAAATGGGTCATGCTCTTAAGTGAATTTGACATTGAATATGTTAAAAGAAAAGTTATAAAAGGATAGATTATTGCTGATCAATTAGTAGATGCACCTATGGTTGATGATACACCAATGCAAATGGAATTTCCAGATTCCTCTATCATGACTCTTTCTTCTAGAGAATGGCAGTTATTCGTTGACGGCTCCTATACATAGAATGGATTAGGAGCAGACATATTATTTATAACTCCTCAAGGATACTCCATACCTAAAGCATTCAGATTAAAGTTCCCTTGCACAAACAATATTGTAGAATATGAAGCCCTTCTTAATGACATGAAACTAGCAATTGAGTGGAGAGTAAAAGAGATACACATTCATGGAGACTCCCAACTTGTTATCCATCAAGTCAATGATGTGTACCAGACTAAAGATGAAAATCTCATCCCATACAAAAGAATGGTAGATGATCTAAAGAAGTATTTCATATCTATCTCATTTGAGAAAATACCTAGAATAGAGAATAAGGCTACCAATGCAATGGCAACACTATCTACTTTATTACAATAGCCTGAACATGAGCTACGCTATGAGTTCTTGGTGGAAGAACTATCTTATCCTACATATGATTCCCCTAAAACCCACATGATCTACACTATTGTTGGTCATGATTCATCCCGATACAAAAACCTATTCTCCTATCTCCAAGACCAAACCATTCCCGATACCTTCAACCGCCATGAAAAGAGATACCTTATCCATAATGCCTCCTGATATGTCATCATTGGTCATGATCTATACAAACAAGGTCTAGATGGTACGCTACTTTGATGTTTAGAATGGGAAGAGTCTCAATGTGCATTAGAGGAAGTCCATAAATGTATTTGTGGGTCACACTTGAATGGTTTAACACTAGCTTGAAAACTTATTAGGGCTAGGTACTATTGGCCTGAAATGGAGAAAGAGTCTATCAAGTTTGCTAAGAATTGTCAAAAGTGCCAAGTGCATGGAAACTTAATTCATGCTCTAGGGAGAGATGTAATTCCCTTTACTACACAATGGCCTTTTCATTAATGGGCCTTTGATCTTATAGGAGCTATAAATCCTCATTCTTCTAATGGACATACCCATATAATCATAGCTATAGATTATTTTACAAAATGGGTAGAAGCAGTCCCTTTGACACAAGAAACTGGAAAACAAATATCTATGTTCATATTGAACTATATCATATGCAGATATGGGATACCTCATTCCATAATTATAGATAATGGTGGACAATTTAAGAACAAAGACTTGGATGATCTATGTGCCAAATTCAAGATTACACAACATTGGTCTTCTATCTACTATCCTCAAGGGAATGGACAAGCAAAGGCTTCTAACAAGAATCTATTGAAAATCTTGCACCATACAGTTAATAAAATAGGAAGAGACTGGCATCTCATGATCAATCTAGCTCTCTAGGCCTATAGAACAAGTATCAAAATTCCCACTAGGGCTACACCATTCACTTTAGTTTATGGGTCTGAAGCGGTACTGCCTATTGGGGTTAAAATCCCATCACTAAGAATTAGAATGCATGGTCTAGTGACAGATGATGACTATAGAGTGTTTAGGTTGCAAGAACTTGAACTACTAGATGAGTGTAGAGAAGCAGCGTATGATCATCTCAGAGTATATCAGAAGAGAATGTCTAGAGGTTACAACAAGAAATTCAAACACAGAGAATTTCAAGTTGGTGATCTAGTCTTGAGAGAGAATCCTAAAAATCAATCACATCAAGAACGCAAGGGGAAGTTTGAACCCAACTGGCTGGGTCCCTTTGTTATCACTACTACTTTTGGCTATGGTGCCTATCAACTCTCAATGACTGAAGGAGAACAACTCTAAGAACCAATCAACATTCTCCATTTGAAGAAATTCATGCCTAAGGCATTCAGTCTATGGTAAAAGGTCCTGAAAAAAATCTTAAAAATTTGAAAAAGCCCTAAAAAAATGAACATCTTGGTGAAAACCTAGCAATAGGTGCCTTGATGATTCACAAAAAAAAATCAAAAATATCAAAAGTACAAAACAAATTGAAAAAATGAAAAATACAAAAAAAATGAGAAAAAGAAAAAGTGCCTTGGTGAAAACCTAGAAATAGGTACCTTGGTAGCAAAAATAGAATCTATGCCAAGATGGTGAAAACCTGGCAAACTAGTGCCACTTGTTTCAGAGCGCTCCATCTATCAGCGCAATCTTGGTCTTTCCCAGCTTTTAGTCTTGCTTTAGTTTGTACATATTTACTAGTTTGTTCCTACTTTCCTATTTTTAATAAGTCGGTCTATACACCAATTAGCTCAAGCGTCTGTATCCTATCAATGTTCAAACTTGGGGGCAATCAAAGTCATTTCCTATGGCCTCCAATGTATCTTAGACGTATCATATTCAGTCAGAGTCCTTTGAAGCTTCATCTGAGTTAGTCAGTCAGTCTTGTCTCTAGAAAGGATTTTGCATCTACAACAATGCAATCAAACATCAAAACAAAAACAATCTATGCTTATTCATGCTTTTATCTCCTTGTATGCTTACTGATTCACATTGAGATTTTTGCATATTTTGTTTCTACGAGCTCTTCGATGATGTCCTTTACAGGATTTAGAAAGTGATGATTGGGGGCATAATATTTTGTTTGTTTTCTTCTTTTATGTGAAAATCTAACAACTTTGGAAATTCTGGATTGAAATGGTGTTCGACTGTAAGAGCCTCTATCTCAAATTGGATGGCCATGCGTACCTCAACCATTGATACTCAAAAAATTCAAGGAATTTTGATCTAACTATTATATTTTTTGAGTGAGTTCTTTCTCCTATTGTGAAATGTGATCTTACCTAAGGATGTGAATGATAAAGGGTCACTACGGGTAATTCACATTGGATTTAGAATGATCTCTTGACTTTTTGATGTGTTTGCATGCAAGGCATATTCAGGTCATCACGATGTTTATGTTTTGATGCTTATAAAAATTGCTATATCAAAATGGACATGATATTCAGGTCATCATGGTGCTTATGCCTTGGTGCTTATATCTAATCTGATATTCCAAAAATAAAATCAATATTCATATGTCCATGGTTACCTAACCAGTGGGTGTTGTATTGATTCCTGCACATACAAATCGATATTCATATGTCTATGGTTTTATAACTTGTGGGAATTGTATTTATTTATCCGGTTACCTAAAAATTCAATGATGAGAATGACCAACACATGATCAGTGACTAGGTCCTAGGTCTTAGGTTTGCATTTCATTTTGCATATCTCTTTGCATTTTGCATGTTTGCATGGTCTCACAGATTGCTTGAACACTTAAATAATTTTGTTTTTTTTCAATCACATCTTCGAATCTAAAAAGAGCTAAATCCTACAAGAAGGTCCATCCAACAAAACAAAAATTACAATCCATTTTCAAGATCAAAATCAAAATCTCAGATCGTTTATAATGCCAACTGCTTGCATAATTGACCTTCTAATCATCATAGAAATCCAGAATTCAACTTAATTGATTATCTTACATCAAACTATCAAAATTTCAACTTGGTTAACCATGGTCAACTCATGGTCAAACCTAGTCAAACTTGGTTTCCAAGACCTCTAAATGATGTAGAATGCATTCTCAAACGTGTTTAACCACTTCTCAAATCAATTAACATGCTTCTAAAACTACAACGGTGACTTTTCTTGTCAGATTTCAATTTTCATCCTGAAGGGGGCATGATATTGCACATCATTCAAAGTCTGTAATCTAAATTTGAAATCATATCTTTCCTCAGTAATCAAGACAACAACCACGTCTAGTTGCTAATTCATCAAAAAGACCTCATCACTTGGGGAAAATCAATCATCGCTTGTGGCATATCAGATTCATCGAGATCCATATCAATCTGGTATTCTCTTAATCTTGTAAACTGTATCAGTCTTTTGTAACCATCAGCTCATTAGTGTTATTTCCTTGGTTCTTCGTAACTGAAGGGTTCAAATGTGATACCAATGTGATTCTTATTGACAATCGGGTCTGGAATCAATCACTCACTTCTTCACAATCATAAGGTTCAGAATCAGGCATTTTGACACTTCTTCACAATCATCGGTTCATTTCTGTTATAGTTAACATTATCTTTGGTCATTCAGGACCTATTATCTTCATATCAACTTCGATTAGTTTCTGCTTCATATCAATTCCAATTTCAAACATCAGTTTGAACATCATACACAGACTATCTTTGAACCACTGTGCTTCACACAACAATTTAAAGAGGGGCAAAATGTAATACCCCAAAAATGGGCTATAGATTCATTAACCTCCTATATCGACACATCAAACGAAATCGACATCAAAGTCCTAACCTAAGGCACATCGACACATTATGAAATCTTAATTGATTATCCTAAATTCTGCATCGGGGAATATTCCTTATTCCTATTTATCTTAATTATCTTTAATTTAATGATTATTTGGTGATAAATCCTATTTATCCTAAAGCTTGATTAATTGAATATTTAATTAATTAGATTGAATATTGCCACTTAATTATTTAATTGGATTTAATTATATTTATTCCTAAATTATATTATTTTATTTTGACAATAAATCAAATATCCTGACTAATTGATTAAATTCTTATTTAATTAATTAATGTCAATTGTCAAATTTAATAATATAGTTTTTGAATAAAAGTTTGATTTAATAATTGATTAACCCATAAATCAATTGTTTTGTTTTTAAAATCAGTTAAGTTGAGGACAAATCACTTTATTTATTAAATTAATTCATAATTAATTATACACATCCAAAAAATAGTTAAACTTTAAATCAGAAAATCAATTCAAGTTGTTTTAAAAATAAACTCAACTCTCTTTTGATTTAAAAGCTGATCTCAACTTCTGATTTAAATCAAAAAGTTGATTTGCATGATTTGTGAGTTAATCTATCTCTAAATTCTTGATAACTCAAAAATCAACCTGAGTTTATCAAGAGTGATTTATGGCTTTTTCCATAATTATGGCCTCAGCTCTTCATTTTGGATCCATCCACGAATTGCATCCTCACGCTAACGAATTGGTGATCGAAGAATCAATCTTTGCAAATCCAAGCTGTTGTGAGATTTTCATTGTTTTAAGCATTCATATCATATAGCATATCATTGTTAGATTAATTGCATGTTATATCAGTTTATCATATAGAATAGATTCATATCAATTTGTTTCATCTTATTGCATAGAAAATCCAAAAATATAGATTAATTTGCATTCATCTCATATCTAGATTCTGCATTGAAATCCTTCATTTAGGTGTCATCAAGGTCACTGATCTTGGTCCAATTTGAGAATATCATACTCGCACCTATTAGAAGGAAGTAAATCGCCTGGTTAGAGTAGTTTTCATTTCACTGCACGATTTTGATTTTAGCTAACCTCTAATGTTTTATTGAAGTGTTGTGTCTATAGCTAGGTACAAAGTTCACACACACACACCTATGTACTACAAAGGGTCCCCCTCAAACACACGTGCAACCTCAAGAGGAGATGGTATGTGTACTACCTCATAAGGATCATCACTAGAAGATGTGTCATGAATAGGTGAAGAAATGGTAGCATAAAAACATATTATATATCTCCCCACATGATTAGATGGTCAATATCTGGTCAACCTAAATTGTGATAGTCATGATACTGGAAAACATATCTCTCCCAGTGTCATTTTCTACACCATCTGCTGTAGTGGAGAGTTCCAAATATTTTGGAATAACCAAAAGGTTTAGATCCACCAATGCTCACTTATTAGAGGGCTCCGGGGCATCAACTCATCTAAATCTATTAGAAAATTGCCCCTTCCCCTGCCCAACATGTGAGGAGAGATCTGTATAATCAACATCATAATGTAAAAAAAAATCTGCAAATAATTGTTTGTAGAAATAGAGTGGTATCTCATCCTTCTGGGATCACCTATGATAAGAGACTAACTGTATAGGATATATAAATGGTGCAACAAATGGATTTGTGCACCTAGCGGTAAGGTATCCTCTAACTTGGTGTCATTTTCTACACCATCTACTACAGCGGAGAGTTCCAAATATTTTGGAATAACCAAAAGGTTTAGATCCACCAATGCCCACTTATTAGAGGGCTCTGGGGCATCAACTCATCTAAATCTATCAGAAAATTGCCCCTTCCCCTGCCCAACATGTGAGGAGAGATTTGTATAATCAGCATCATAATGTAAAAAAAAAATTGCAAATAATTGTTTGCAGAAATAGAGTGGTATCTCATCCTTCTGGGCTCACCTATGATAAGAGACTAACTGTATAGGATATATAAATGGTGCAACAACTATTTTTGTGCACCTAGTGGTAAGGTATCCTCTGACCTGGGCTATAGTCGAATAGAGAGGAAACATGGTCTTTACATTCATTATAGAAAAAATGTTCTTAATCCATCTCCATTTCACTGTACCAACAACACTATGGGAGAGAGAGGTGTATAATGCATCAATGATAATATCATCATAAGGGTTATATATTGATCAACCTCAATCATATGTAATATCTCATCTCTAATGCTAGTTACCCTTATCCCTATTGGGAAGGGTAGTCAAACTCTATAAAGTATGGTGTAGGTCTAGCAGACTGATGTGATGTCTGCTCACAACCACCATGCACTATAGGCTCCAAATCTAAGTGTTGTGAGTTTTTGAGAGATGCCACGATCTAAAATATATGTATGAAAATATGTAGATATCTGCACATGCATATATTATGTAAATGTTTAAAAAGAAATATAATTAATTTACACTAGGTCTAACTATATATACATAGTGCATCAAGGTAAAATAGATAAAACATAACATAAATGAAACATCTAGTTCACATATTCAATCTACATCTAGTTCATAAATAAAAATAAATAAATAAGAAATGATATTTATTTAAGCACATATAAACACACAAATCACATTTAATTTAAAATTTAAATATGATATCACATTTCAACACTTGTGAAAGAAAATATTTTAATTATTTATTCTCTAACATTTTTTTGAGATTAAAAAAATAAAAGGGTATTGAAACTATGTAAAGTTTAGAGAAACATGTTTGAGAATTCATTTTAGAAATGATAGTTCTAACAAAAAATATTTCAAAAAATATAATGCTAAGAAATGAACATATTCAAGTAATTAAATATGTTTGGATTGTTCTTCTTCATCATATTGTTATGTTGTGGTTTTTGCATTGTGTCCACATCATGGAGAGCATAATTTATTTATTGCAAGAGTTAGTGTGCACTTTGTTAAGGTGGATAAAATTTGTCTTTCTTGTCTATTTATTTTGTATTCTTCTATACCCATGTATAAGTAATTTAGTATAGTTAGCTATTTTTATTTTTTTGTTGATAGTACATATCAAAATATTATTTTTTCAGTTGTTTTTTTTTGGTAATAGATTTTTCATTTTATTAAAATAATAAAGTATTTTACAACATCATAGTAAAGTTTGAAAAGTCACTACCATCCACCTCAACCTATGACCATCAACCCCTATCCTTTAAAGGCCCATTACATTCTATTTTAGCCAAGATAATTTCAAAAACTAAACCCTAACCCTAGCCCTGCGACCTTTTCCAAAACTACTATGGCAACTTGTCCTTAACCATAAATTTTCAAGGAAAGCCAAAACCCAGTCCCAAACCACAATTACATTCACAAGTACACATCATGACTAGGAATAAAAAAACCATATCTTTTCAAAAGAGGAACACAAAAAATAGGAAAGTAGAACCTATAGCTCACATGAACTGCAATGTTTTCCACCACATTTCAGCTCCCTTCATTAGTTGTGCCTTCATCCAAACCCTCATTTGTGCACCTTCTTTTTTATGATTGTTTCCTTTAAGAGACCTCTGCAAAATTTAATCTTTCAGTTTGTGCAAGAACTAAGTTATTTCCTCATCTGGTTGCCTAAATGATAGCATGCATAGCAGAGACATCCAAACTATTCTTGCTTCCTTGAATCTACAACATCTTTTCATAGTATTAAATATCCACATAAAAGGTGTAAACTTCATGTCCACCATTTCTACATGTGCTGATTTATCATGAAATTTGTGCCAAAACTTGAAACCTCCCGCTTCAAATCTCCTAAAACTCCATGGGAATAATTAAAAGAATCACCTTTCTCACCACTTCCATTGGCAAGCCAAGTTTCAAACCCCACACCATTATCATTAAATAAATGTTAGTGTTTTTCCTGCAACAATTCTTTATCAGATTGAACATACTCCCCAATAACATAAACACACTTTGCACTAGTCTTGGATCCTGAAAACTAAACATTCCATATGTTGGAAAGTAATGTTTTTAGAGTAATATGGAGCACTTGAGGGTTGTCATTTATGGAAAAACATCTGATATGGTGATCACTTGGAGTTGTTGGAATTGGAGAGATAGGGTACTGAGAGGGGAGGGGTGAATCAGTGCCCACAAAAACTTTCTAACTCATAAACCTTTCAAGCCTTAAACAAAAAATAGTAGTAACGTTCAACTATAACTTGAATCCATTATATGCATCATTCATTCATTTAACTATCAAAGGTAAATAGCATGAAATCAACAAGATAACAGTCACATAACACAAGTATTTTGGTAACGCAGAAACCCTTGTTAGAAGGTAAAAACTACAGTGGGGATGACACCCACAAATTCTTTACTATTGTAGATAGAAAAGGTTTGCCTATTAGGACTACAAGTGGTGATCACTTCTAGTGATCTTACCCTATTAGGAGTAACATGTTAGATCAATTAGATCTACCTAGTGATAGGATTTCAACAACACTACTTGAGTGTGCACTCGGTTAAGAGATTTACAAAAAATTGTTAGATCTACTCTGTTAGGAGATTTTACCAAAAATCTATTACAATGATTAGAAAATAACAGGTAAATATCTACTAATGACAACTCAACCTGTCTGATATAGATCTATGAAATGATTAATATATATCACCTTTCTGTGTGAAGATCTCTACTCTAAACTGCTCGGTAGCCTTGTCTGATTCTGCTTAATCTAAATATCTCTGAATACTATTCTGCTCTACTTGATAACTAATATTCATGAAGTTGGCTAATGCTTCAAGAAGTTCTTTTCATGTTCTCAACCTCCTTATCAAGCTTCTCTCCTACACATACAAAAAAATAACATGAAATTACATTTATATAGCATACTGCTTTTGCCGCTTAACAAAATTTAGGTTACAATATCTTAGAGAAAACTCTAAGATCTACGATGTACAAAAATAACCTAGATCTAGAAAATACATAAATATCATCATCACAATTAATGATGGAATCTTACAATAAATGATCCTTGATCTTGGTAAAATGTTTTGTGATTCTATTGTAACCATTTGCATAGATAAGTGTGCCATTCTTGATTACTATGCCATTTACTATCTTCCTCAGTAAACACTTTATATACTACTCAGTAATTATACTAGTGCTCGGTGTCTAGTCTGCTTGATGTTTACTACTACTCGGTATTGGTGTACACTGATGCTCGGTAGAACTACCCTAGTGCTTGGTGTGAAGACTTAACTGACTGGCTTGAAGTTCTTGCAGTTACCGATCGATGTCTTTGATACTAATGACAATCTTTAATGCTAAAATAGAGATAACAATCTCCCCCTTTGGCATTAGTATCAAAACCTTAATGTATAAAGACCTTATGTCTCAAAATCTTTCTATCTTCACCATATACATAGATACTTATCAAAAAAATTCTATTACTCCCCCTTGGTGCATGCCTTAATGTGTAGTATACTTAGTATCTATTTACATATTTGGCATATACATTATTATCCCCCTTTTTGATATCAATGCCAAATACAAAAAAAATATAGATATACTTACATCTTATAAAAAATGTGCTTGTGGGTTTTCTTCAATGACTCCAAGAGGTTTTCCCATTCCTCTTTCAAGTTGGTGAGATCAATGTGCTCAAGACCGACTTGTGCATGCATGTCAAAGATTTTCAAGTAGGGAAGCAACTTGGTTTGCAATTCTGTGACTTGTCCACTGATTATTTCTTCCTGTTTCCTGAGATCTGCTCTTAACCCCTGAGTTCTTGAACTTTCAAGATATGCTTGGAAAATGCTTGAGGCTCAGTTAAGGCTGCTTGTGCATTGGCTATGATTTCATTATCAAGCTATTTAATCTTTTCACTGACCTCGGTAGTGAAGGTGTCCACAGTGCATAGTTTGAATAGAATTTGACAAATTAATTGAGTAGTACCCTGAATTTTAGTTATTACCTCAGATAGCTTAACCTTGTGAATTGCCACTTCTTAGTTGATTCTTTCTGCAAGTTTATCTTGTATCTTGGATTCTGCCCATTCTTCTATTCTCTTGTCTGCTTTGACATCTAGGGCATTTATCTCTTCAACAACTATAGAAAGTTGGTCCATGATCAGAGTATCCTCATCTATATGTATCTCAGGTACAACCTATTGTAAGATATCTCTTACATTCTCAAGTATTTCCTTGCTCTTGCTTTCTTGTTGTAATTTTTCTGATGCTTCCTTCCTTGTACATAACTCCCCATATTTTATTAGTTCCTCAGGGCTAAGGGTCCTCGGGCCACAATCTGGTATAACTATGACTTCATCTAAAGTGACCGACCCTTTTCCTTTCTTTTTCTTCTTCTTCTTTTCCAGTTCTTGAGGTGAAATTTTTATAAGTGGTACAATGTCCTTTACCTCATAAATTTGTGTAACCTACTTGGGTGATAGTGTATCTACCTTCTTCTGTTCCTCGGTGACCTTTGTGTCAGAGCCTCTGATGTAGTGTCCGATGGGGTGGCCTCGGTTACATTAGGATTCTCTTGGTCCTTTGTTTCTACCTCTGGTGCCTCTTTCTCTTCAGGATTGTTTGTTTTAGCTAGTGTTGTAGTGCTTTGTTCCTCTGTTGTATCCTTTGGTTTTTTAGGGTTTGAACCTTTGGGTTTCTCTTGTGATAAAATCTCAACTGCTTCCACAAGGATAGGAAGTTCATGCGGTAATGATGTGTATGCACATTTGGTAACTTGACCTACATCTTGTGCATTATCTGGTACAATGTTCACATCTTCATCATCATCTCTATCATCAAGATCCCTATTTGTAATGTCCTCAATGAGTACATCATCATCATTATTCTCCTTAACTTTGATCACTACTGGATCCGATGAATCCTGTGAAATACTTACAACTTCATTTACAAGAGTTGTATCAATCACCTTGGTAAATGATACACCTGATTCTTTTGTCTTCTTTTCTATATCACCATCATCTATATAAATACCTTTTCCTTTTGACCTTTGTCTCTTCTTAGATAGATTAAGAAATGCTTCTTTCTTAGCTTGCTCTTTTGCTCCAAAAATTGATGTCCACATGAGTTGGCCAGTCTCATCAACATCTGCCAGATTTTCATCTAAAATTTGCATAGCCTGGCCTTTTACTTTGAATCTCTTATATTAAGTGTTCATATATTCATCAATTTCATCAAGAGTTAAATTTGGTACAGCTTCAACTAGGGATTGTTCCCTCATCTTCTTCTTGGTGTCTAAGGTATATGACCACTTCTGATTTATTCTTTCTTCTTGTGCCTTGGGAAGTGGTTTTCCAAACTCCAATGGAAATCTTTTAAAGCTTATCATCATCTGGATAACAACATCCTCAATTTTATTCTGATCCTCGGTAGACATGTTGTCAAATCGACTGAGTTCAGGATCTGTGAGTGCTCCATTCTCAATTATATCAACAAAAATGTCATAAATTGTCATGTTCTTATTACTGACAATCTTGAAATGATTGTTGTCATCTTCTTCATCCTCAAGGTCTTCTCTCCCTCGAATTAATCTTCTCCTTTTCTTTGGTCCCGTAGCTACAACCTTGGTTCCTCTTTTTGCATAAGTTTTGGTCGGTGTAGCTGCCTCAGGTTTTATTACCTTCTCAGCTCCCTTTTTCTATGGTGGTGAGGCTCCAGTTGCTAACCTTGTTCATGCACCTATCCACACTAGAAACTACCTCTTCTTTGGACTTGGGGTGGGAGAAACTGGTATTGAATCTTTTTCCTTGTCAGACTTAGTTTCCTCACTATCATGTGCTTTTTCAGTTAATAGTAATTGACCTTCAGTTGTAGGTTCAATTGGTGACTCATCAGATGAGTCAAATACATCTCCAAACTACTCAGTTAAAACTATCTTCATTTTCTTTTCTTTTCTTGTTATTTTGTTGATGAGAAGATCTCTTTTTATTCTAGATTTTGCCTCTTCATAGGTTCCAAACCTCTCAGCCTTCTTGTCCTTTGGTAAAGCCAGTAAAGCCTTGATTGATTGCAAACTGAAATCATGATCCATTTCATATCTCATGGGGGCTATCCATTTAGTCCTCGACTCTACAACTTTAATCAATGTATGGTCAGTGTTAACTAGAAAACATATGTCCATCTCATACTTCTTGACCAGTGAACATGGAATCCTATATCTAAGATTCATCTTGATCTTAAACTCCTCAAAATACCCATCTACAACATTATTTGCATTATCTCCCAAACTTTTCATTATATCATAAATTTGCGAAATGATCGGTGTGTGGGTAGGCCACACTATGTTACCGACAAAAGGAAAGAATTTTTGGAGATAGAAAAATAAGCATACTAGCAGTGAGCCAAACTTATAGGTATTAGACTTTTGTGACCAGATTGTTTTCATATTCTCTTCAACCTATTTCAGGAGTAGATTGGCAAGGTCTATCTGATGACCCTTCTTTATCATTTTGTAAGCCATATCCACAGCACTACAAGATACACTGTTAAGTCTGCTCGACTGAAAGAACTTATAACCTATTACATGTGCTGCAAACTTAACTTCTGGATCCACAATTGATGCAATCTTTAATGCTCTGCCGTCCCATGCCGTGCCTGTATTTTTCTCAACATCAGTTTGAGATGAACTTCAAAATGCTTTGGCCTTGTCAGTTGCAGGATAACCTGTAACCCTATGAATCATTTTCTTTGTCACTTCAATTAGTTTATCTAGCCAAAATGTGCCTTCATGATATCGACTTAGCATAGCCCTTATCCATTCTATTTGAAATTCTTTAGAAAATTTAGGGCATTAGTGAGTCCAATCATTTCTACCTGTTTATGCTCTGGTTTCAACTTTGTATCTTCACCACATAGTTCTTGGTATGAAACATACATATCTAAATCTCCTATTTCTCCTATTTTGTAGTGAATGTATGATTAGATGTCTTCAATTAATAAAACCCTAGGTGGGATGCTTGAAAAAGCACCCACGAAATCTATCTTTGATGCTACTTCTAGGTGTAACTTGTACTTGGGTTCACTATAGTTTGCTGACACTATAAGATTGACTTCCTCTTCTAGATCTTTAGAAGTGCTCGCAGTGGATGCCATTATAAAAAAATAGGTTTTTGGTAAGTATGATGAATATGCTTGGTAGGGGTTTCAACTTACTCGGAATATGTCAAAGAATGTGCTCAGTTCGATCTGCAACTGCTTTGGATGAACCTGAAAGATTCTTTACTTGAACTCGCTCTGTGAAATTTTTGCTCTTCGAAATCACTTTGTGAAAATGAACTCAGACTTTCGTGTATTTATAGCTTTTTTGAATTCTCACTTAAAACTAAATGTCATTAATGCTTGACCTACTTCCAGCTCGGTGAAAACTGTCAACTCAGTGACTACTGCAAACTTCCATTAGCTCGGTTAACACATGATTTCTCACTCAGTTGATGCTGATACTTGGTTAACCTTGAATAGTGATTACCGATAGGTAACCTTTTTCTCAGTCTAATTTTTACTGACTGTGTGACTTTGCTAGCTCATAACATATAAACCATAGTGCATCTTTATTCATATAGATTTGGTATGTGCTCATCATATATACAGAATTGTAAGTAGAATATGATTATTTAAAATGTAGTTCCATGCATACCTATATCACCTTAAGTAGAGGTACCGATGTCACCTAATCCAGTGGATGAGGTTTCACCGACAACATTGCTTGAATCTCCATTATCATTTGATGCTTTCCTCCACATAGTGTTTATGATTCTCATGATATCTGTAATAATGTTTCCACTCTCAAATACATGTCCTTCTTCTGGTGCTCGGTCTCTGCACTCCTTTCTTAGATGACCAACCTTATGACAATGTAACAATGCCATTCCAGTGCTTGTCTAGCTTCATGATTATCTAGCCCATCTTTTCCTCATACAATTTGTTGCAATGTGCCCATATCTACCACATGCAACACAATTAGCCCATGTGTTGTAATCCTAAACATAAGAATTACCTTGTCTCTTTGGTTGATAAGGCTTGGGTTTGCTCTTTTTCTTTGGTGTCCATACTTGCTTCATTTTTGCCTTACACTCTTGTGCAATGTGTCCATGTTCATTACAAGTATAACATAATTTCTCCATGGTAGGATTGTTAGCATTCTTATTCAGTTTTTCTCTACACTCATAAGCTTGGTGACCAAACTTTCCACAATAATAACAATATCCATTAAATTTAGGAGTGATTGGGGATTTACGTTGTGCTTTGCTTCTACATACATTTGAGGTATGTCCCAATTTTCCACAGTGATAGCATGACATCATCTTAGGTCTTTGATTCTAATTGTTGTTGACTTTTTCAACTTATTTGGATGATTCTCCTTCGCCGTTATAGCCTAATCCAGCTTTAATTCCAAATCTTCTTTGATTAGTCAGAAAATCATCAATCTTTTTTGAACTATCTTCAGCCAATTTCATCATTTCATTGTGCCATTGTTGAGTTTTTATTTCATTTCTCAGTTTCTCATTCTCTTCCCTGAGTATTCCAATATCTTCAAGTTTTCTTGATAGTTCACCATTTACTCGGTTGACCTCCTGATTCACAATCATCATCTGATTGGATGTTTCAAAATGGTGCTCGGTGAGTCTTTGTATCTCAATTTCCTTTGCTTGAAGTTGTTCAGTTATCTATCTTCAGTCTTCAATAGCTAGATTCCTTTCTTGCTCAGCCTATCTAGCATTGTTCATTACTTCTACCATTCTCACCATCTGTGATTCTTGAATGATTTGTAGTTCTTGCACTTGTTCGATTAAGTGAAGATTCTTTTTAGACAAATCAGAGATTATACTTTCAGATCCATCAAAAATACTTCCTAAACTAGATCCAATGTGATCAAATAAATCATCAATCTCTTCTTCATGGTAACCAATCTCATTTTTTAGAATATCTAGGTTCTTCCTTTCAACCAGTAATTTCTTCAATCCATCCTTGGCTTTCTTATATTGCTCAACAAACATCTGCATTTGAATCTTTTGATTCTTTATTATTTTATCCAACTTATATCTCTCCATGGTTAGATCTTTACCCTTTAGTGGTTCAATTGTTCAATAAGAGAATTGAGCTCTGATACCAATTATTGGAATTGGAGAGATAGGGTACTGAGAGGGGAGGGGTGAATCAGTGCCCACAAAAACTTTCTAACTCATAAACCTTTCAAGCCTTAAACAAAAAACAATAGTAACCTTCAACTATAACTTGAATACATTGCATGCATCATTTATTCATTTAACTATCAAAGGTAAATAGCATGAAATCAACAAGATAACAGTCACATAACACAAGTATTTTGGTAACACAAAAACCCTTGTTAGAAGGTAAAAACTACGGTGGGGATGACACCCACAAATTCTTTACTACTATAGATAGAAAAGGTTTTCCTGTTAGGGCTACAAGTGGTGATCACTTCTGGTGACCTTACCTTGTTAGGAGTAACATGTTAGATCGATTAGATCTACCTAGTGATAGGATTTCAACAACACTACTTGAGTGTGCACTCGGTTAAGAGATTTACAAAAAGACTATTAGGTCTACTATGTTAGGAGATTTTACCAAAAATCTGTTACAATGATTAGAAAATAACAGGTAAATATCTGCTAATGAAAACTTAACTTATTTGATATAGATCTATGAAATGCTTAATAGATATCACCTTTCTGTGTGAAGATCTCTACTCTGAACTACTCGGTAGCCTTGTCTAATTATGCTTAACCTGAATATCTCTTAATACTATTTTGCTCTGCCTGATAACTAATATTCATGAAGTTGGCTAATGCTTCAAGAAGTTCTTTTCATGTTCTCAACCTCCTTATCAAGCTTCTGTCCCTTGCATACAAAAAAATAACATGAAATTACATTTATATAGCATACTACTTTTGCCACTTAACAAAATTTAGGTTACAATATCGTAGAGAAAACCCTAAGATCTATGGTGTACAAAAATAACCTAGATCTAGCAAATACATAAAAATCATCATCGCAATTAATGATGGAATCTTACAATAAATGATCCTTGATCTTGGTAAAATGTTTTTTGATTCTGTTGTAACCATTTGCATAGATAAGTGTGCCATTCCTAATTACTATGTCATTTACTATCTTCCTTGGTAAACAATATATATATTGCTTGGTAATTATATTGGTGCTTGGTGTCCAGTCTTCTTGGTGTTTATTGCCACTCGGTATCAGTGTACACTGATGCTCAGTAGAACTGCCCTGGTGCTCAGTGTGAAGACATAACCAACTGGCTTGAAGTGCTTGCAGTTACTGACTGATGTCTTTGATACTAATGAAAACCTTTAATGCTCAAATAGAGATAACAAGAGTTAAGTATAGTTTTAGAGATGTAGTCTTGAAAATGACTTAAGTATAGAAACAAAAGTACAAAGTACATTAGTACTATTTTGAACATCGAAGATAGTATATGATAGATGATGACTTGCAAGCTTAGAGGAAGATATTTTGGGATATGTATGACCTTCACTTAAGGTATCTTGTGTTTTGGTGTTGTTATTAGTGAGTTACAATGATTTGAAGACATGTGAAGATAGAGGAACAATGAAATAGAGCATTTGAATAGTCGCAATGATTAAGGGAGTAGAAGATGGAATCCAAACGTGCTAAGATAGATTAAGATTGTGGATTACTGACACTTTGGTAATGTAAGGTCATTGAATTAGTATTTACTCTTTGTATAATTATTTATTCTATTTTGTATTGAATTTGAGAGCTAACTGAATGATAGAATACATATATATATATGAATAACTTTTTGTAAAGTGAAGTGATGTGACAATGAGATAGAGATGCTAGAGATGATTGATGGTAGATGCTAGATTAGAGGTTGACAGATGTTATTGAGAACTACAATTGGAACTATTAAAGCATAGAAGATACTTGTTTATGTTCATCGTTGAGAACACTTTGTAATAAAATTATTGGTTGTAAGAGCTGTAAGCTCAGTACACCCCTAAGAAGGTTTTTTATACCTTTAATAGGGTTGATATTCCTTTAATAAGGAAATGTACTATGTAATAATCATATCCTAATAGGGATACGTCTCCTAATAGGGACATTATATTTTAGTGCATATTTGTGGGTACCATCCCCATTGGGATTTTCCCTTGGCCAGGGTTTCCCCGACAACAAATAATGGTGTTATGAGTTGTGTGCTATTTTCTTATGTACTTTTCATTTATGAAATCTTATGGTTTATTTGGAATTGGTTTGAGTTCAATTTAAAGTGTTGTAATTCTAATTCAACCCCCCTCTTAGTATTACTCAATCCTAACAATTGGTATCAGAGCTATTGTCCCTTGGAGAGAAAGTCTAACAACTCAAGGGAGATCAGAATGGATTCTGAAAGTTTTCAAGAAAACTTTGAAGTAACACTTCATGACCTAGATAAAGAAAAGGAAGAGAATGGAGAATTGAAATTAAAATTAAGAAGAGCATAAGATTTTATCAAGAAACTAAAGGAACAACTTGAAATTTCAAGAAATCAGGGACAAGACCTTATGGAAAAGATCAAGGAGGATTCAGACAATGACACATCAGACCAGTTAGAGAAGCTTGAGAAAGAAAAATAAGAAATTAATCTTTTGATGACTAAAGAGATCCAACATGAAAAGAATGCAAGATACAAAGTTGAAGAGACCTTAAAAGGAGTGAACATGAAGATAGGACAAATGAAGACTACTCTTGATCACTACAAGGAAAAATGCCTGGAATTATAGAAATACAATCAAATCATTAAACGAGAACTTGTTGAAGCCAAGTTATACATTAAGAAATTACATATGAGAAGTGATAACATTGATGAAAAAAGAGAGAGACAGAAACCTAAAGGAGATATGACTAGAATTGGATACAATGAAGGAAATGTTCTAAGACTCATGAAGAATCACATGAAGCAAAGATTGAAGAAAGACCTACTTTTGAAGAACCTAAAGAGTAGATCAGACCTTTTAGAGGTAGATGTTATGGATGCAATAGACTCAAACACATGAAGAGAGATTGTAGAGGTAAAGGCCCTTTCAAACCCTTTATTGGTTATTGTTATAACTGTTAAGCATATGAACACAAGAAAGAAGAATGTAGGAAACTTGATCAGTTTGGAAGCAGGCAAGATTACATCAAAGAAGAATCAACAACTCAGATCACATGATGCAAATGTAATAACCTTGGGAACATTGGAAGGTTTTGTAAACTACAAGTTAATCAGAATAAAAGACAACCTAAATGTTACAAATGAAACAACCTAGGACATATAGAAAAGTTCAGGTATAATGGAATGGATAACAGAAGAGGACCACCTCCTATGGTTATAAAGAAAAAAATTGGTGACAATGGTAAAAGTCTTAGTGAGTACATGGATGAATTCAAGAATCATTTCAAAAAATTAGTAGATGAGAAAAGTGGTAAGACATGGAAAGTCAAAGAATCTAATGAGGTATTGGTTCAGGGAGAGACAATAGATGCTACTGTTCCTTCTCCTAATGCTACATCAACCTAAATGACCATGCATGACCTTAGGGGGAGCATTGGATGAAGACAATAGATTATATCCAACCCCTGATTTTGAGGAGTGAGCTAATGTGAGCTTAGTTATAGTGTATACTGTGTGTGTGAATTTTGTACCTAGTTATAGTTTAACATTAGAGGTTAGCAAATCAAGAAATCTACAAATGAAATAACAAAGCTAACCAGGTGATTTACTGCCTTCTAGTAGGTATGAGTTTGATATTCTCAAATTATGATTGAGACCAGTGACAATGCAATACCTAAACAAAGGATTTAAAAGATGAAAGATGGACGAAAATGAATGAAGATTAATTTATATTTTTGGATTTTTCTATGCAATATGATGAAAAACTGATATGAAAATAGATCTAAAATTGAAATGAATGAAATTGAATCTATCAATGATAAGCTATGCTATGAAAAATGGATTGAAAACAATGGATGGAAATTGCAAAAATCTCATAATCGCTTGTTTGCAAGAGCTTGATTCTCCAAGTATTTGAAAGCTCATGATCAGAAGATATTTTATGAAGGACCGAGCCTTGTTTATATAGAAATCCAAGATTTTTGAAAGCTCATGGAAAGCCAAAAATCTCTCCCTGATTAACTCAGATTAATTTTTGAGCTATCAGGAAATTAGAATTAGTTAACTCACAAAATCATGCAAAATCAGCTTTTTAACTCAAACCAGAAGTTTAGATCACTTTTTAACTCGAAATAGATGTTGAGTTCAAAAAGATAACAAATTGAATTGATTTATTGATTTAGAGTTTAACTCTTTTTCTGAATGTGCATGGATAATTATGAATTAATTTAATAATTCAAATGAATTATTCTCAACTTAACTGATTTTTGAATTAAAACAATTGATTTATGGGTCAATCAATTATTAAATCAAACTTTATTCCAAAACTATATCATTAAATTTGACAACTGGATTTAATTAATTAAATAACAATTTAATCAATTATTCGTAGGATTTTTGATTTATTGTCAAAATTAAATAATATTAAATAAGAATAAATAGAATTAAATCTAATTAAATGATTAAGTGGCATAATTAAATTAATTAAATCAAATATTCAACATATTCAATTAATTAAATTTAGGATAAATAATGTCATTTATCACCAAATAATATTTAATTAAAAGTAATTACGATAAATTAGGAATATTCAAGGAATATTACCTGATGCAGAATTAAGATTAAATCGATTAGGGTTTCGATGATTTGATGCACAGATGTGCCTTTGGTTAGGACTTTTGTGTTGATTTTGATCGATTTGTCAATGTAGGAGGTCAATGGTCCTATAGCACATTTTTGGGGTATTACATTTTGCCCCTCTTTGAATTACTGTGCGAAGTGCAGTGGTTCAAAGATTAATTTGTGTTTGATGATGCAAACTCAGTTATGTGGTAGAGAAACTGATCATGAAAGATTAACCGATTCTGAGATAGAAACTGATTGATTGATTTGGAAGATGTTGATTCAAGTCCTGATTGACCAAAGAATCGAGATGATGTTAACTGTAGCAACAATGAACCAATGATTATGAAAAAAATGTCAAAATGCCTGATTCTAAACCTTATGATTATGAAGAAATGACTGTCTTGACTCCAGACCTGATTGTCTAAAGGAATCAAAAGGATGTCAAGTCTGAATCCTTCAGTTACAAAGAACCAAGGAAATAACACTAATGAACTGATGGTTATGAAAAGCTGATATAGTTTACAAGTTTGTGAGAGAATACCAGATTGATATGGGTCTTGATGAATCTGATATTCCCCAAGCGATGTGCCCCAAGTGACGAGGACTTTTGATGAATCAACAACTAGATGTGGTTGTTGTCTTGATTATTGAAGAAAAATTTGACTGACAAAATTAGTTAATGATGTCTAATACCATGCCTCCTTCAGGATGAAAATTGAAATCTAACAAAAAAATTTAGTGTTGAGAGATTTTTGAAGCATGTTAATCGATTTGAGAATGGTTATGCACGTCCAGAGACACGTTCTGCATCATTTGGAGGTTGTGAAGACCAAGCTTGACTACATTTTACCATGAGTTGACCATGGTTGACCAAGTTGAAATTTTGATAGGTTGATGATTGATAATCAGTTAAGTTGAATTCTAGATTTTATTGATGTTCAGAAGGTCAATTTTGCAAGTAGTCAGCCATCCTGGGTTTGAAAATTTTAAATCTTGATTTTGACAAAGTAAATGATCTCAGATTTTGATTTTGATCCTGAAAATGGGTTCAGAATGTTGAAATTAGCCAGGGGTGCAATTTTCATGCAAAATAGAGCACTTTGAAAAATTAGGTCAAAACCTATATAAGGCCCAAAAGGGTCATTTTCAAATCATTGTCACTTTTGTCTTTTGTGAGCCTTGTGGAGCCTCTTGAGTGAAGATGCAAGTTCTCACTCTTCTCACCATTTTGAGCACAACTGACGCTATCGGTGACCTCACCAGTATAGCAACCCGGTAAGTGGACCTCTGTGCCTGGTGCATTCAAATTTTTCCATGTTTTATGAATCTTAGGAATTTTTTACACGTTTTTCAACTTTTTTTTTTGCTTTATGAAGACTCATATGACAGTCTACTAGGACTCGTACAAGTTTTCATTTCCAACTTTAGAGTCATATAGGTTACTTGTGTAAATCATATGAAGAGGACCCAAATGTCGTACGACATTTTGTCAAGTCCCTTATATGTCGTGTGAGACCTTTCATAGTGTCGTATGACCATTAAATGTTGTATGAGACCTTGTAGTAACTCGTACAAGTTTTGGTGCCAGTCTGAAAACTCGTATAAAAAATAGTGACCAATTTTCACATCCTTAGGTCAAAATTTTGACTTTTTTGATTTCTTAGTCTAATTTATTAGCATTTAATGCACCTTTTGAAGTTATCAATTTCTCATTTTCTGTGCGTTGAGCCTGATTTTTGACCAAGTTACTAATAGGATGTCTTGTTTGTGTGCTATGTAGGTCATCTTTCCTGACGTTCATGTTAGGATCTCACATCCGGCTACTCAGAGATTATGTGTTTCACTGCCTGATCCTCTTAGAGTACATTTAGTTGCCTGTGGTTTTGAGTATCTGATTCAGTTACTTGACATTTGGGTAAACCATGGCCTGATCACAACATTAGTTGAGCGGTTTCATTTTGAGACCTTGAATTTCAATCTTCCTACCAGAGAGATCACCGTGACTCTAGAGGATGTATACAAGATCTTACAGATACCATTTCATAGACCTCGCTCGGACTACATCAGTTAGGGTAATGTAGGTTTAGTTGCTTTCAGATCTTTGTTCAGTGCTGATGAGTAGATTGCTCAAAAGATCTCATGGGAGACCCTGGTGTAGTGATATGGACAAATGCATTGATGAGAGTACATTATAGCTGGGATGATCAGAGGGATCATCATGTCTGATCAACAACAATGTGGACTTCTGATGGTGCAACATTTGATGGCTAGTCCAACTGAGCTTGGGTGGGGACAGTGTCTACTTGCCCACATGTTTTCTGAGATGCATGAGATCATCTACCATGAGGTGAAATTATTTGCATCAGGTGTCCTTGTATTACAGATCTAGGTCTGGGAGCACATCTCCATCTATAGGCCGATAGGTGGAGATGAGCGTCAACCACAGGAGCCAATGATATACAAATATTTAGGCTATATCACACAGGTGAGAATGGGCTGAATCAAGTACTAGAGGCACATGCTCGATGATATGACTATTGTTACCTGGTGGCCATATTTGTAGATAGAGGTGTGGCCTGCCTCCTATGTATAGTTTGGTTTCTTTTTCTAGAGTTGGGTGTTGATTGGTTGGTCTTCCACTCTTTTGGAGTGTTTCCTGATCACTAGAGTATGGAGACAGTATAGTATCATTCAGGACACCCCACAAGATTTTACTTCTTATGCTCAGATGGTATGAGAGCTTGGGTTTAGATGGTCACCTTGACTGTCATATGTAGAGTGCAGTTTAGAGTACAAGGGATATATTAGCCATGATTGTGATTATAGGGTATAGATCTATGATGCTAGAGTTATTGATGCATACATGGCTTGGATAGTAGAGCATCCCATTCATAGGTTTATAGATCCTACATAGCTCATCCCTACTATGGAGGATGCAGAGGATGTGACAGGTGCCCCTATGGGTAGACGCTAGAGATGGAGAGAGGTACAGATCTCAATGGTTCAACCTATTCCTCTTTGGCCACATGTAGTATTGATGACACCACCCAAACCATTTGGGCAGATGAGGCCACCCCAAGGATAGAGTACATCGATAGCTAGGCCAATGGTGCTGTAGCGGTGATACACCAGAGGTGAGGGTGAGACCCTAGGTGCAGTTGGTAGTGTAGATGAGATACTAGGTGCTCATCAAGATGTTGGTGGTGCTGATGATACACAGGATGCAGCTACTAATTTGGATTTAGGTGCAGAGGTTCGACACTGTAAGGTGCACACAAATCAACCTATGGAGGAGGTGGAGATAGTAGTAGCTGAGGCAGATCCTGGATTGAGATAGATGCCACATGATGTCATTAGGTGACTATGGCAACAACTATAGGATATGAGGCTACATAGAGCCTCAGTGGAGGCTCAACTTAGAGTGTTTGAGAGACAAGTATGGGAGTGTGAGGTTGATGTGAGATGACTACAGGCTAAGGTGATCCATCAGATGAGTCAAGCCTCATACTATATTTCTACATATTATTCAAGGGTACCTACTGAGCAGAGAGTGCCATCCTATTCTGAGTACATGCTTATGTCTGAGGGAGCCAGAGCACCATGTGCTGACCCACCACTAGATGTGCCTACCAAAGGAGGAGCACCAGATGCGGAGGACTAGGCAAACAACTAATCTATCGTAGTGTTCTAATTTTGTCATTTTTGTCTATACATTGATCATATCTGATAGCTCAGTCGAGCTCATTCTTTTTTATACTATGCTACTAGTGCACCCCATGTATAATTATGACATTTTGATATATATATACGAGATCAATTTTTGGTTGTAACTTCATATGCACTTGTCATTTTTGTTTTAGGATGTAATATCATGTGATGCAAATGTATGAACTACTTTTTTTTATTGTGGAATGTATGGATTATGAAATGAATGTTTCCTTTCAAATGTATGGATTATGTAATGCAATGATAGAGGGATTATGGAAATGTATGATTAGTTTACGGTGTATGAATGCTCATGTATGTATGTAATAGATGTATGAAATGGTCATGAGATGTAATGTAAATAAAATGATACACATGATATATTTTGAAGGTATTGATGAAGAAAAGTACTTGGTCATTTGTCAAAATTGATGTTTAACCCAGAATGGTGATTGCTTGCTGATTTGTTAAGGAGACCTTCGTGTGATACTCAATCCTTGTGTCATTTTTTGCATAGTTTTGGAGAATTATTAAGCATCAAGATGAATTTGAAGTCATGAGATAAATGCAACCATGCAAAGTGCAAAATGGAATGCAGACCTAGGACCTAGGACATAGTCATTGATCATGTGTCGGTCTTTTTCATTATTGAATATTTTATTGTAGGTAACACTAGATAAATCAATACAATGTCCACTAGTTAGGCAACCATGGACATATGAATATTGATTTTTGTTTTGTTATGTTAGATTTAGATATAAGCATCAAGGCACAAAAGCTAGGATGATTTGAATATCATGTCCATTTTGATATAGCAATTTGTATAAGCATCAAAACATAAACATTGTGACAACCTGAATACACCTTGCAGACAAACACACCAAGAAAAGGAGAGATCATTCTCATTCTCATGTGAATTTACCCGCAGTGACCCTTTATCATTCACATCCTTGGGTATCAACATGTTTCACAATAGAGAAGGAGAAATCACTCAAAAAGATAAAGTTAGATCAAACTTCCTTGAATTTTTTGGGTATCAATGGTCAAGGTACACGTGGCCATCCAATACATGATGGAGGCACTTATAGTGGACACCAATTCAATCTAGAATTTCCAAAGTTATTAGATTTTCACTCAAAGTAGAAAATAAAGAAAAGATTATGCCCTCAGTCATCACTCTTTAAATCCTATGAAGGACATCATCAAGGAGCTCAAGGGGACAAAATATACATAAATATCAATGTGAATCAGTAAGCATATAAAAAGATTTAAGCATGTCACAGAGATTATTTTCAATTTGTTGTTATTGTTTATGTTGTTGTAAGGTGCAAAATCCTTTCCTGGTGAGGAGACAGACTAATTGACTCAGACATAGCTTTGGAAGGACCTTGACTGGAAGTGACTTGTCTAAAAATATTGAGGGCTTTAGGGCATGACACTGATTGCCCCCAAGTTAAAACTTTGATAGGATACTGACACTTTTGCTGGATGGTGCTCAGACTGACTTTATTGAAAACAAGAGATATGTACAAACTAAAGCATGACTAAAAGCTGGGAAAGACCAAGATTGCACTGATAGATGGAGTGTTTTGATACAAGTGACACTCATTTGCCAAGTTTTCACCATTTTGGCAGAGATTCTATTTTTTCTACCAAGGCACCTGTTTCTAGGTTTTCACCAAGGCACTTTTTCTTTTTTGTATTTTTCATGTTTTCAATTTTTTTGTAATTTCCATTTTTTGATTTTTTTGTATGTTTTTTCTAGGATATTTTACCATAGATTGAATGCTTTAGGTGTAGAATTTATTTAGATGGAGAACATTGATTGGTTCTTGAAGCTTTTCTCCTTCAATCATTGAGAGTTGATAGGCTCCAGAGCTAAAATTAGCAATGATAACAAAGGGACCCAACTAGTTGGGTTCAAACTTCCCCTTGCACTCTCGACGTGATTGATTTTTGGAATTTTCTCTCTCAAGACTAGATCACCAACCTGAAATTCTCTATGTCTGACTTTCTTGTTGTAGCCTCTAGACATTATCTTTTGATATACTTTGAGATGATCATACGCAGCTTGTTTGAGCTCATCTAGTAGTTCAAGTTCTTGCAACCTAGACACTCTGTAATCATCATCAGTTACTAGACCATGCATTCTGATTCTTAGTGATGGGATTTCAACCTCAATAGAAAATACCGCTTCAGAACCATAAACTAAAGCAAAAGGAGTAGCCCCAATGGGCATTCTGATACTTTTTCTATAGGGCCAAAGAGCTAGATTAATCACGAGATGCCAGTCTCTTCCTGTCTTGTTGACTGTGCGATGTAGGATCTTCAAATTTTTTTTGTTTGATGCTTTTGCTTTCCCATTTCCCTGAGGATAGTATATGGATGACCAATGTTGTGTAATCTTTAATTTAGAGCATAAGGAATCTAAGTCCTTATTCTTGAATTGGCCACCATTATTTGTGACTATTGAATGTGGGATTCCATACCGACAAATGATATAGTTCAGAATGAACATTGAAATTTGTTTGCTAGTTGCTTGAGTTAGAGGAACTGCTTCTATGTTTTCATGTGATGGTTTGGAGCACTAGGAATCACTTGAGGATTTTCATTTATGGAAACACTCATGATGGAGTGATCACATATTGTGGAGATTGCCACTGGAGTCACAATCATGAAAATAACTAAGTCCAGAATCAGGATAACAGGGTACAATGCCATAGTTTTGGTCAACGATGAAGATATATAAGGTATTATGGCTTGCAATGTTAAATCAAGGTATTTTGGGATATTCACATGCTTTAGTTAAGATTGCATAAGTTTTGGTTACCAAATTTGTGAGATACAGTGTTCAGAAGATATGTGAAGGCAGTAAAATAGTGTAACAGGGTGTATAAATAGTTGTGAAGATTAAGGAAGGAAAAGTGAATATGGTAATGTGCTAAGATAGGTGAATAAAGTATATTGCTAACTCTTTAGTATTGTAAGAGTGCTGATTATGTTTTACATGATAATTGTGAAGTCGCCTGAAAGGTTAATTTTGTATAAGTATGGAGTGTTTTTGTAAAAGTGATGTATGGAATGGTAATGATAAAAATAATAAGTTTGTGAATAGAAGAGTAGAGATCAGATGAGAGATTAGTAAGAGGTTGAGTTACAATTGGAACTATCTAAGCAAGATAAGTGCTTTTATTGTTCCCCCTTTTGAGAACTATTTTGGGACAATATTGGTTGTAAGAGCAGTGTGCTCACCACCTTTAACTAGGTGTTTTGTATACCCTTAATAGGGTTTTGTATTCCTCTAACAAGGAAATGTACTATGTAACAATCAGCTCTTAATAGGGCTAGATCTCCTAACAGGGATATTATATTTTAGTACATATTTGTGGGTACCATCCCCACCGGGGTTTTCCCTTTGCCTAGGGTTTCCTCAAGAAAAAATCATGGTGTAATGATTGTGTTATGTTTGTATGCTCTTTTCATTTCTGCATAACTTTGGATTGTTTATAATTGTTTAAAGTTGAAAGTAACAAAGTTCTGTAATACTGATTCACCCCCTTCTCAGTATTACCTAATTCTAACAATTGGTATCAGAGCCATTGGCCCTTGAAGAAAAATTCTAACAACTTAAGGGAGATTGGAATGGATTCAAAAGCTTTGCAAGAGAATTTTTAAGCCACACTTGAAGATCTGGATAAGATGAAAGTTGAAAATGGTGAATTAAAATTCAAGTTAAGAAGAGCAGAAGGTTTCATGAGAAAACTTAAAGAACAACTTGAGATTGTAAAAAATTAGAGACAAGACCTTATAGAGAAAATCAAAGAAGGTTTAGACAATGACACATTAGACAAAGTAAAGAAGTTGGAGCAAGAAAAATAACAAATCAATCTTTTGATGATCAAGGAGATTCAACATGAAAAGGATGAAAGAAACAAAGTTGAAGAGTCACTAAAAGAAGCTAACTTGTAGATAGGACAAATGAAGACTGAACTTGACCACTACAAGTATAAATATTAGGAATTAGATAAATACAATCAGATCATTAAAGGTGAACTCACTCAAGCCAAATTACTCATTGAAAAATTACACACAAGCAATGACAAAAGTGATGAACAAAAGAAAAGACAAAAACCTAAAGGAGATATGAGTGGATTAAATGAGGTTGAAAGTTAAAAAACTCAAGAACAACCAAAATAAGCCAAGAATGAGGAAAGACCTACTCTTGAAGAAAGGCCTACAAGTGAAGAACCCAGAGAATAGTTCAGACCTTTCAGAGGTAGATGCTTTGGATGCAACAAAGTTGGACACATGAAAAGAGATTGCAGAAGTAAAGGTAACTCTAAGCCCTTTACCATCTATTGTTTTAATTTCTATGAGTATGGACATAAGAAGGCAGATTGTAGAAAACCTGATCAGTCCAGGTATAAGAAAGACTATGTCAGAGAGGAATCTATAGCCAAGGTTACTTGTAAAAAATACAATAACTTTGGGCACACAACAAGGTACCGTAAGCTACAAACTAATCAAGAAAGAAGAAGACCACTTATTTGTTACAAATGTAACAATCCAAGTCAGATTGCAAAGTTTTTTAGATACAATGGAGATGACAACATAAGAGGACCAAGGAGATCTAGTGAACTAGAAGGACCACCACTTGTAGTTATAAGGAAGAATATTGGTGACAGTGGTAAAAGCCTAAACAATTACATTAATGAATACAAGAAATCAGAGGATGAGAAGCTATGGTAAGTAAAAGTTCTAAATAAGGAAGTGGTTCAAGGAGAGACAACTAATGATGCTGTATCTTTACATAATGAGTTATTTGAGGTATCAACCTAGAAGGCCTCATGGCCTTATGGGAAGCATTGGATGCAGATAACAGAATTTATCCAGCCCTTGTATAAGTGGAGTAAGCTCATGAAAGATTAGGTGTGTTGTGTACAGATGTTGTGGAATATGTGGATGAGATCGCAACACTTGAAGATTCATCTTCTATGTTCACATTGACTGGATGACATGCAAAGTTGAGCTACCTATGTTTATATGCACACACTCAACTTGCGATCGATAAAAGACATGAGAGATCTCATTCTTACACTATTTTTTGATCAACAACTAAGGAGATCCAAAGTGTGAAATTAGAACATTGATCTAGTAGAGAGATTTTGTGTTCGCATGAAGCCAAACATCAAATCCAAGCATGTTCAAGGTATTTAGACCTAATCTCTTTGGAAAGTAATGGATGCACCAGTTGTTTATGATGTTGTAGACATACCTAGATACAAATTCAAAAGATATCCATTTAAATCCTATGAGGATGATCCAGAAGGGGCATTTTCTCAAACTCCCATAGGTGTGTTACGTGTAGAGGATATTAGGGAATACATACACTACAAGTATGAGATTATTGGGGAGGTTAACATCTTCTATGAGTTGAACAGTATGTTAGAAGTAAATGGGTCTTTGGTAGAAGAATTCAAACATCTAAGAGATCTATCAATACTCAAGTTAACCCAACTCACTGAATTCATAGAAGTTGAATGGTTCAAAATCATTTTGAGTAGAGTTCACGATCAGTTCTTATGGATAGGTGATCAACTTTTTAAGATATGTGTTCAGCTCATCCATGATATCATAGGCCTTGACAATGAAGGAGCCCTACTTGTTAGTGAGAAAAACCTAAGAAAAGAAGCTGAAACCCTAACACACTCCAAATGGGATAAGAGGGAAATGATAGTAAATGATGTTTATTTACAAGATGTTAGATTGGTAGTAATGCTAATAGGCTAAAAATGATTTTATAGTTTTAGACTTAATTCTGTATCAACTAGAGTTATAATGATGGCATATAGAATGGTAGGAGAGAATAAGAAGTACAATCTCTATGAAATCGTAGCCCAATAATTCATTGAGAATGTAAAAGTTATAAAGAAGGACAAATCTAAGGTATTTTGGTTTGGTTCATTTCTAGTTCACATGTACATTCATGCCATTCACAACTTTCCTGGCATGCATCCTAGAGCATGGAAAGATAATGAACCCATTGGTTTACAAATCTCAAAATACTATAGGAGACCGAAAAAGGATTGGGTTGATGGAGAATTGTTTGGAATGATTAATATTATGTAGAGGTAGATGAAAAAAAGGTATAGGATTCTAGAATACTTGGTAGAAAAATATGAGGACACTATTTGTTTCATGGTTGAAACTGATTGTGTCTACTTTGAGGTAGTTGAGCCTAGAACCAAATGGTGCTATCCTATGGGATATGAGGTAAGTGATGAAGTACTAACTATGCAAGTAGAGCATGTATTGGTAGAAAAAAGGACCCTACTCAAGAAAGATGGGGTACATATAGAGAAAAATATGAAAAAGTTAGAGAAGAACAAGAGAAAGTAACAAGAAAGAGGAAAGTCAGCAAGATTGTGGAAGACATCACTACAATGGTGGGTATTACAAAAGCACAGTTGATAGATACCAAAAATAAGATGGAGGCATCTTCTAGTATTGCCACTGATACACCCATTCCATTGGAAATAGAGAAGACAGTTACTACTGATAACATTGTTGATTTATCAGTCTCTTAAGAGGAAGAAACACATGAAGTTGAGACTGCAATCATTCCTAGAAGATCATCAAGAATAGTTAAACAGGCCAATCTAAGACAAAAATAGATAGAGGTAAAGAGGAAGAAAAAGGAAGAAAAGGTAATAGAGAAAGAGGAAGAGAAAATAGGTCATAAGAATACACAGACCTTATGGAAACCGGATCTCAAGTCACTATAGAAAAGAATTGTCAAAGATGGAAATTTGATATCAGTAAATAGATACTATGAAAGATATAGTCTTGAAGATCAAGCAATCATTGAGGACTCTATCATTGAGCACTTACTAGTTTTTAAGAATAATTTGTTGGAGGTTGAAGCAAGCGTTCCCAAAGACCTATACAACAAATTGGAAATTAGGAAACAGTTAGCACATTTAGAAGATGAGAACATAAGAAATAAAACAATTGATGATATGTTTCTGGTTGTGTCTATTCAAGAAAGAGAAATAATAAAAAAGGCACTGAAACCTATACTAAGAACAAAGACCAAACTAGTCAAGATTATGGCTAGAAAATATGATGAGGTGATTGAAGATATCGAAAAGGCATTAGACCAAGTTATAATGTATGACATGCCTAAAAAGATTTCACCTCCTAAGACTACCAAACCTATATCCTTGAGTTCAAGAGAGAGCTCAAAGGAAATAGATGAAAATGCTCAAGTTAGCATGCAACCAGACTTCTTTGTCACTGGTGTGCCTGTTAGCCTTGACACTTCGTAGGATGTAAATGATCCATTTATGGACAAGGTGGAGAGTGCAATGGAGGTTGAAGATCAGGAACATATAGAAGAAAGAAAATCAGAAGAGAAACTAGAAGAAAAAGTACAGGAGAAGGAATTACAACAAGAAGAAAAGCAAGAAAAACAACCTAAATCAGAGGAAGTTGCTGAAGTCAGATTGGATACATCCCTATTGTTGGCAAGTGCAACCAAACCAGTCAATTCTGATGTGGATAGTATGGATGAAGATGAAATAATGAGACTCTCATTCATGACCTTTGCTAAAAGATAAGGAGACAAAAGAGCTAAGATAATGGCCAGGGTTGTAGAGATAGTGAACAAGCTACTCCCCTCACTAGTTATCCTAAAAGACAAGGATGAGGTTGAGAATATTGGTATAGTATTGGATAGCTTTGATAGTCATTTTGACTCATTGCTAAAAATAATACAGGAGAAGGCTGAAAATAAATTCTTGGAGAATAAGTTGAGTGAAGTTTGTAAGTCCATTTCATGGGACTTAGGTATTCTTAAGGCTACCACTCTTAAATCTAAGAGTTATGTAGCACATGGTAGGAAACTCTATAGCTATTGCATAAATCCTTGCAAACATTTGAAGAATGTTAAGGAGGCCATAGCCAAAGATAGGGCTAGCCTTGACAATATAATGGACAATAGTGAATCATCTTCACAAACTATGGGAGAGGTAGATAAGGAGGCATCCAGGCTATTGGAAAAGATAGGAGTAATGGAAATGGAGAAAGGGAGAGTTGCAAATAGATTTGGCTCATTAAGAAGCCTATTGACTCCCAAGCTCTCAATAGACTCATCTCTCAGAGATGATAAAGGTTGAAAGCTCAATGTCAGTATCTACTCTTACTGAGCTTAAGGCAGTAGAAACAATGTCATATGCACTGAATGGATTAATCCATGTCAATGAACTATTGATAAGTTCATGGATTGAGGAAGTTAAGACCTTGGAAATCTCTTTCCAAGATGTCTTAAATATGGTGAGTAAGCACTAGACCACTTGTACTTCAGTTCTACAATTTTGAGAATACCTTTTCCATTGATGTCAAAGGGAGAGGAAGAAAAAGGAAAAATGAGGAAGAGAAGGAAATATGCAGAGTTGTATGTATAAAAGAAAAAAAAAGAGAAAAAGAAGAGAGTTGCTTTGTGATACTTAGTCATTTTTCTAAGTGTTTCCATCAATGCCAAAGGGAGAGATTGTTGGCATGTGATGGTTTGGAGCACTAGGAATCACTTAAGGGTTGTCATTTATGGCAACACTCATGATGGAGTGATCACAATTATGGAGATTGCCACTAGAGTCATAGTCATGAAAATGACTAAGTCCAGAATTAGGATAACAAGGTACAGTGCCACAATTTTGTGCAACGATGAAGATATATAAGGTATTATGGCTTGTGAAGTTAAATAGAGGTATTTTTGGATATGCACATGCTTTAGTTAAGATCGCATAAGTTTTGGTTACTAGATTTGTGAGATACAACATTCGAAAGATATGCAAAGGCAATAAAATAGTGTAACAGGGTGTATAAACAATTGCGAAGATTAAGGAAGGAAAAGTGAATATGTTAACATGCTAAGATAGGTGAATAAAGTATATTGTTGACTCTTTAGTATTGTAAGAGCACTGATTCCATAGATAAAATTTGCATTAGTTATTATTATGTTTTGCATGATAATTGTGAAGCCGACTGAAAGGCTGATTTTGTATAAGTATGGAGTATTTTTGTAAAAGAAATGTATGGAATGGTAATGATAAAAAGAATAAGTTTGCGAATAGAAGAGCAGAGATTAGATGAGAGATCAGTAAGAGGCTGAGCTACAATTGGAACTATCTAAGCAAGATAAGTGCTTGTATTGTTCCCCCTTTTGAGAACTATTTTGGGACAGTATTGGTTTTAAGAGCAGTGTGCTCACCACCTTTAACCAGGTGTTTTGTATACTCGTAACAAGGTTTTTTATTCCTCTAACAAGGAAATGTACTATGTAACAATCAGCTCCTAATAGGGCTAGATCTCCTAATAGGGATATTATATTTTAGTACATATTTGTGGGTACCATCCCCACCGGGGTTTTCCCTTTGGCTAGGGTTTCCTCAAGAATAAATCATGGTGTAATGAATGTGTTATGTTTGTATGCTCTTTTCATTTCTGCATTACTTTGGATTGTTTATAATTATTTAAAGTTGAAAGTAACAAAGTTCTATAATACTGATTCACCCCCCCTCTTTGTATTACCTAATTCTAACAATTGGTATCAGAGAAAAGGGTATTAAATGTCTCAATCACCTTCCCATTCATTAGCAATATCCAAAAATCTCCCCCTTTGGCATTGATGTCAACATATGGGAAAATCTTATCCCAAGGTTATATCAAGCCAAAGTCCTACAACCAAACAACCTCCCCATACAGTAGGGATTTTCTCATAGCAACACTCCCCCTTTGACAATAATGGCAAAGGGTGCCATGAGTCATCAACTTCTTTACAACATCTTTCTTCCATGATCACTCCGTTTGAGGAGTAGATCCCTACATTAAGTCTAGATTAAGATAAGGCTCTAAAAACCCCTGGATTGATGCATCTCTGCATCATTTAATTCTGACTAGGAGGGGCCTGAACCCCCAACATACCTCTAAGATATTCAAAGGTATCTTTTGGTAATGGCTTTGTGAAGATGTCTACAATCTATTCTTTTGTACTGATATATTCTAATTTGATTTCCTTTTCTACCACCTTGTCTCTCAAGAAGTGATACTTGATAGAAATATGTTTAGTTCTGGAGTGCATCATGAGATTCTTTGACATATTCACCATATTGGTATTATCACAATGGATAACCACAGGCTCATCAAAAGTTATTGCAATGTCTGTCAGCATTTGTTTCATCCAAACAATCTAAGTGCATTTTATAGCAGCAACAACATACTCTAATTCAGCAGTAGATTGTGCTATACAATCTTATTTCTTACTTAGCCAAGAAACCAACTTTTTCCCAAGGAAAAATGCACCACCACTAGTACTTTTTCTATTAGGACCGATATCCTTAATTTAAGTTCGCCATCCATCATACATGCTATATCTCTATAGTCGGCTTCCAAATAGATCACCTTCTAGAGTGCACACCACAACTGACATCATCCTATATTCTGTACCTTGCATAGTTCATAGAACATTCCTCAATACTATATCTTTCATCCTTGAAGTTCGCATGCACTGATTTTGCATCACCAGAAAGCTATACACAAAACTCAGAGACTGACTCTGTCATTTCTCACAGTCATAGTCAGTGACCAGTCTTCACCAAAAAATCTATAACTCATCCAATATGAAACATTACATGATGCGATCTTGGATATAAGATCACAACATCCTCCTAAAGTTTCATTTGTCTTCATAGCATCTAAAACATTTGTATAGTGTTTGAACACTGTGATTACCAGTCTCAAAGAGCTGGCTTAATCATGAGATGCTAGTCTCTTCCTGTCTTGTTGACTATGTGATGTAGGATCTTTAACATATTTTTGTTTGATTCTTCTACTTTCCCATTTCCCTGAGGATAGTATATGGACAACCAATTTTGTGTAATCTTGAATTTAGAGTGCAAGGAATCTAAGTCCTTATTCTTGAATAGTCCTTATTCTTGAATTGGCCACCATTATTTGTGACTATTGAATGTGGTATTCCATACCGAAAAATGATATAGTTTAGAATGAATATTGAAATTTTTTTGTCAGTTGCTTTCTTTAGAGAAACTGCTTCTACCCATATTGTAAAATAGTCTGTAACTGTAATGATATGAGTATGTCCATTGGAAGAATGTGGATGTATAGCCCCTATAAGATCAAATGCCCATTGTTGGAAAGGCCATTGTTTAGTAAAGGGAATAAGATCTCTCCCTAGCACATGAATTAAGTTACCATTTACTTGGCACTTTTGATAGTTCTTAGCATATTTGATAGCCTCTTTTTTCCATTTCGGGCCAATAGTACCTAGCCCTAATAATTTTTGAGCTAGTGTTAAACCATTGGAATGTGATCCACATATACCTTCATGGACTTCCTCTAATTCTCTTTGAGACTCTTCACGTTTTGAACACCTAAGAAGTGTACCATCTAGACTCCATTTGTACGGATCATTACCTATGATGACATACCATGATGCATTTCAGATAAGGTATCATTTCTCATGGTGGTTGAAGGTATCAGGGATGATTTGGTCTTGAAGGTAGGAGAAAAGGTGTTTGTATCTAGAAGAATCATGACTTACAACAGTGCAAATCATGTGGGTTTTGGGGGAATCATATGCAAGAAGCAACAATGCTTCCACCAGGAATTCATAATGTAGCTCATGTTCGGGCTGCTATAGTATAGATGATAGCATTGCCATAGCATCAACAACCTTGTTCTCCATTCTAGGAATCTGCTCAAAAGTAACTGAGATGAAATACATCTTAAGGTCATCAACCATGCATTTGTATGGAACTAGTTTCTCATCTTTTGTCTCGTATACATCATTGACTTGGTGTATGACTAGCTGTGAGTCTCCATGAATGTGCAACTCTATCACTCGCCACTCTATTTCTATCTTCATGCCATTAAGTAGAGCTTCATATTCAACAATATTATTTGTGAAAGGAAATTTTATTCTAAATGCTTTAGGTATTGAGTAACCTTGTAGTGTTATGAATAATATGCCTGCTCCAGATCCATTCTATGTGTAAGATCCATCAAAGAAAAGAGACCAATCCCTAGAGGATATGTGCATGATGGATGAGTCAGGAAATTCCATCTATAATGGGGTATCATCAAACATTGGTGCTTCAACCAACTGATCTACAATGACTTGGCCTTTGATAGCTTTCCTTTCAACATATTCTATGTCAAATTCGCTCAATAGCATTATCCATTTAGCTAATCTACCTGTGAGGGAAACTTTGCTCAATAAATATTTCAATGGATCTATGTTAGCTATCAATTGTGTTGTATGAGCCAACATATAATGTCTTAGTTTCTGTGATGTAAAGATCATAGCTAGACAAGCTTTCTCAATCATTGAATACTTCTTCTCATATGCTACTAGTGTTCTGTTAATGTAGTAGATAGCTCTCTCTTTGTTTTCATCATGTTGTGCTAGTAATTCCCCCAGTGATGTATCTATGGCAGAGACATACAAAATCAGTGGCTTCCCTTGAATAGGAGGCATCAGAATAGGAGGATTTGATAGATATTTCTTGATGTGGTTGAAGTTATTCTCACACTCCTTGTTCCATGCAAAAGTCCCACCTTTATGTAATGTTTTTGTGAAAGGTTGTGGTATATATGCTAGCTGAGATATGAAACGTTTGATTGATTGCACCCTTCCTTGTAAGGTTCTCATTTGAATGATATTTGTAGGGGGTTTCATCTCCATGATAGCTTTGAATTTAGCAGGATATACTTTAATGCCCTTCTTTGAAACAATATAGCCTAGGAGATTTCTGGAAGTGACACCAAAAGAACACTTTTTAGGGTTCAGTCTGAGACTAAACTTCTCCATTCTATCTAGTATTTTTCTCAAATCATTCAGATGTTCAAATCTTATCATTTATTTAGCTAAGGTGTCATCAACATAGTCTTCCATATTTCAATGCATCATATCATGGAAGATAGATGTCATAGCTTGTTGATATGTAGCACCAACATTCTTAAGACCAAATGGTGTGACATTCCAACATAAGGTACCCCATGCACATGTGAAAGCTATTTTCTCTTGATCTTCTGGAGCAATCTTGATTTGGTTGTATCTAGAGAAACTATCCATTAAGGAATACATTTCAAAGCCCATAGTCATATCAATGTTTGGTAGTGGAAAGTCATCCTTAGGGCATGATTTATTTACATCTCTCAAATCTATGCATACTCTGATAGATTTATCTGGTTTTGAAATTGGAACTATGTTTGAGATCCACTCTGCATAATCTATGACTCAGATAAATTTGACTTTTAGTAACTTTTCTACCTCATCTTTGACTAGGAGTGAAACATGTGGATGCATCTTCCATAGATTTTGTTTAACAGGTTTGACTCCTAGAGCTATAGAAAGATGATGCATGATGAGATCAAGATCTAACCATGGCATATCTAAATATTTCCATGCAAAGTTTATTTTCTTCTTTGCTAGGAAAGTAGTTGTATCATCTTAAAATGGAAGCACTTCCATGTTAAGATAATTTATCCCTTCGAGTAAGTGGTTTTGGGAAATCTTAGATGCCTTGAATTGATCTTTTCTTTGATTTGGCTTTCTCCCCTCTTTCCACTTCTTTTCTGCTTCATTCTAGGTAAAATTAGGGTTAGGATCTTAAGGATTCTCCTAAATTTCCCTCTTTTGTGGCTCTATTTTCTAGGTAGGACTTAAAAATAGGTCCTCTTGGACTTCATCATGTTCATCATAGGATTTTGTTCCTCCCTAGCACTCTACCCTATTCTAGCATCATTTCTAGGTCTCTGGGCACCCCCCAGACCTCTTATTTCTCACTCTGACTGAAACCCTAAAATCTATGCCCTTAAGGTCAAAATTGACCTAAAGGGGTCAAGGTCAACCTCGACCTTGACCTGGTCAAGTTTGAGCTCATCCTTGACCCTGGATTCAAATTTCAAGGTCTCGGGATCTCTGGTTGTCGGGTTTCAGAAATAATTGTTTTCCCGCTTCCGGTTCTGTTGTTTTGGTCTCTGAAATGGTAAAATCTTAAATTATATTTAATTTAGGTCCATTACTATAGGGTTGAGGCCTAATTGTAATTAAATTCCCCAAGGTGACCCCTCTAGATGATTGTGCCCTAGATCACTATAAAAGGAAGCCTTCCTCTCTCATTTTCACATCTCATCTTCAAGTAATTTCATGATCAAGCTCTCAAGATTTTCTCAAGGTGATCAAGAAAGAATCCATTCAAGCATTCAATTCGTCTTCTCCATCCAAGTTCTCCATTGAAGATTAAGGATTCAAGCATTCAAGCCATTGAAGGGATTTGGTTCAAGCATTCAAGATTCATCATTCAAACCCTAGATCTAGCCATCATGATGGTGTGATCTTCCTTCAAGATCCTTTTGTTCATCTTCAAGATCCATTTCATTCTTCCCTCAAGGTGGATTCCAAGCGTACAACCATGGAGGTTTGATTTACATTTTTTGATCTTATGTTCAAGCTTTCATATTAACATACTTGATTACATTTCAAATACAATTGCATTATCTATTGAATTACATAGCTTCATTGTTATATTTATTTCTAATACTTGCTAGCATTCTCCATTTCAATTTCAATATTAAGGTTGATTCCAAACCGGGGTTTGACCAAGGCAAACCCCCCAAACAAACAAACAAAACCATTTTTCTTGCAGGTACAGGTGCTGAATTTTGGATTTGAGAGCGAATTTGGATACCCTTTTCGTCAAACTTTCAAGACTTGCGAATAGAATCAGAATTGGACTTCAAATAAAGAATGTAGTATTTGACCTTTTATGAGGGTCAAACCAGATCTCACACTTGACCTAGTCAGGTACAACCTTGAACTTGACCTGGTTAGGTACAACCTTGATTTTGACCCAACCTTGATTTTGACCCTGATTCAATCTTGGAAAAAGATTTCTAGGTTTTGTAGATCTCGTAGTTTCGGTTCCAAAGCATGAATATCAATAGTTCTTGAGATCATTTGATAGGGTTTTCAACCAATTCTTTTTTAGAGGTAAGTACCTTTATTTCTTAATTTCAATATTAGTCATCTATATTTACTTTCTATATCAATACAATTTCATGTAAGTATAAAATATTGGCTTTGGGGTCTCTTTTATGTGCAAGCCATTGCCCTAGGAGCCCATACACTATTTTATCCTTTACATTTTGGTGAACCTCACATACCTACCTCTTTCTTTTGTGGATTTAGATGCTCTATTGTGTTAGATCTTCCTTTGTATTGCCTTGTGTGTTCACCTTCACTATACATTTTGGTGAACCCGACATACTTACTCTCTTTCTTTTTGGTGTTAGATAATTTGTTTTCTTGCCTTAAGATTAGATTTCTTTTATGCTCTTGCATTTATATTTCAAAAATACAAAAAAATTGCAAAATTTCTTCCAAAAAATACAAAAACATTTGCATTTATTTGTGGAATTAGATGCCCTATTATGTTTATGGTGTTTTCCTTTTCATGCTTATAGATCTCATTTGAATGCATTTGGATATATCTAGATCTATTTATTATCATGTTGCATAAGTTGTTTCAAATGTTGCATGGTGTTAAACCTAGAAAGACTTCATTTATTACATGTGATCTCCGTCATATTTCTCTTTATGAAGAGGAGTTGAGGATTGATGTTAATTCTTCTCCGACTAGATGTCCTTCTTCCCCCTCTAGGGATCAAGCTTTAGTGAATTATGGCAACCCTACAATGTGCTTTATTGGTAGAGATGATAATCCTCCTATTTGGGATGAACCTTTGGGTTTGGATGTTGATTACTCTCTTCCTCATGAAACCATTGTGAATGATCCCTTGGATAATGACATTGATTTATCCCCTCCTCACAAAGAAAATTTGATTCAAGAGGGTGATTTATTAATAGATGACATATTGATACATGATGATAACTCTTTTTCTAACACACATGTAGACATTTTAGTGAAAGAAGATGATATTATAGATCCTCTACCTCCATTTGAGATTCCTTCTAGTGATGAGGCATTAGTGGAGAATGATATGAGTTCCCTTAATGCTCTCCCTTTTAGTGATGATCCTATGGAAAATCAAGATCTTACCTCATCTCCTCCTAGGATGTCCTATTTTCTTCCTTCTTATGAATCTATTTGTAGTGTTGAGACAACTAAAATGGTTTATCCTAAACCCTTTTTGATTGTCAAAGGTTGTCCTTGCATTACTGTTAAGGTAAACCTATGGATTCTTTCAATGATCAAGATTCTATAGCTCACACCTATCATACAAGGAATAACCTTCAACCTAATCTAGTGGTTTCTATTTCTTTGCCACCTTCTCAACCTATTCTTCCTCCTCCACCCCATCTTCCTAGTAAGGAGTATGATTTGATAACTCAATTGCAAAATACTCCTGCCAAGATTTCTTTATGGGAGCTTCTTCAAACTTTACCTACCTACTATGAAGCCTTGCAAAAATCTCTAGCAACTCCTCCTACTCCACCTCCTAATCAAGAGAACACCAATAACTTCTTACAATGCATGCATGCTACCCCGGGTCCTCCTGACATTGTATTTACTCAAAAAGATTTACCTTCTGAAGAAGTTCAAAATTAGTATGATGCTCTTATGGTTGCTATTACTATCAATACAAGTATCATTCGTAGGACCTTGATTGATAATGGATCTGGGCTTAATGTGATGCAGGAGCATCCTGGGTGTAAGAGCAATCTTGCATCACCCAAAAATATTTCTATTTTTGTATTCAATAAGGGCTATCTTGTGCAAAGCTTCTATTTATGGAAACTTGCTATTTTTAGTAAGGTCATAAATCTCGGAATGTTCTAATTTTACATGTGGAGGTTCATCTTAGTCATATCAGCCTGCTAGTAAAGTTTCATGGCTAGATCAGGTCTAGTTTTGAAGATATTGAAGATTTTTGGTATTGGCAGTAGGGTACAAAAACTTTGAACTAAGTTTTGAAGGCTTTAGAGGCCTTAGATGAGGTCAAAAATTTGGGTGACAGGCACTTGCATGAGTCAAGCCTATAGAGCGCTTCATGGCCTTTCTGAAATGGGGTTATAATAGTCCATCAGGTCAACTGGTGATGACTTATGGTCTTCGGAAGTCAAGTCACCTGAAATGGCAGAAAATAATTTTCCTTCAAAATTTTTGTTCGGGTTTCAAAAGTTATTTTGAGCTGACTTTGATGTAATAAATTGAAAAATAAAATAATTCTAAGTTTGGTCGGCCCTTAGGGTTAAATTTCTGGAACCTTCTCGGGCGGTGGAAATTGCCTATATAAAGAAGGCCTGTAGTGTTGTCTAGGGCAGTTCTGGGTATTGATTCGAGGCTTTGTCCTATAGAATATTGTAAGGGAATGCCCATGAGGCTTTGCATATTGTAATTCTGAAAGTTTGTAATTCCACATTTGTGGAGATAATAAGAAGCCAATTTTCTGTTCTTGCATATTGTTGTTGTTTCTCTATTTCTATTATGTGTTTGTGGTATTAAGGGGAGAACCCTTCATCATAATGTTTGTAGCATGGACATGCTAAAAGTGATTAACGTTGATCTTTCAACTATTCAACCTGACAATGTTCCTATACGTGGCTTTGATAACATTGCTAAGAATACTTTAGGTATCATTACCTTACCTATCAAAGTAGGACCGGTCATCCTGAATACACCTATTCATGTTATGCCTGGACCTCTCAACTATAACCTTCTTTTGGGTAGACCTTGGTTGCATGAGATGCATGCGGTTCCTTCCACCCTTCACCAAAAAGTCAAGTTTATACATAACAATGGGATGTATACACTTCATGCGGATGATGCACCTAATCCTTGTCTGAATATTCAAACCCACACTACTCCTATTCCTAATAGTAATCCTCCTTCCTCTAATGCTCTTCCTGGCGATGATTAGGGAACCTTGGATTTTACTCCTTCCTTTATTGGAGAGTATAAGATTAATGATCTTGATTTTATGAAGCAACAAAGAGAATTTGAACAACGAGTTTTTATTTCTACTTCCAATACCCTTCATAATAACTTTGTCACTGCTTCTACCCACAATGAATTTGTTAAGACTACTAATGATGACATAGTGACTACTGAAGTTCCGTTGAATCCTTTTGATATGTCTTCTCGTTATGGTCCTAGTTATCACTTCCTAGTTAAAAAAGGCTTTAATGGTCAAGGATGTGGTGAGCATAAACAAGGAATTCAAACACCCTTACACACTAGAGGGCATGAGCATTCTTATGGATTAGGATTTAATCCCTGACAAAAAATCAATGTTAATAACATCTCCAATAACACTTCAAAACATGATGAAACTATGAAGGAATTTGACCAAGAATTTCTTTTTCCTAAACTCCTTCGTACTAAGATGATTACTAGACCTAAATGCAAAAATAAACGTAGTCCACACTTGAAGACTCTTCCTTTTTGTTTATATCATAGATTTCATGATCACTCTACTAATGAATGTCAAGATTTACATTATAAGATTAGGTAGCTGATTGATAGTAATGTTATTTATATATCATGTGGCAATGAGTTGTATTTCAATCCTATTTTCTCTAAATAATATCTATGTTCCTATTATGGAGCTCCACATCATGTAAACAATGTTAGCCTAATTCTTGGGGGCTCATTATCTTGCATAGTGTTGTGAGTGATATAATAGGTCCCCTTTCATCTTTGCTCCTACACTTGGGGGGAAAGGATGTCATCTCCTTCATTTTTGTCTTTCTGGGATTCACCTCTTTCCTTGGTTAAGCAGTATCTATCTATTATGTGATATCCAATCATACATGAACATTTTGGTTTGCATTGAGGATCTTTTTCCTTGATCACAACTGATTTCATTGTTTGACATTGGGTTTCCATGGTTGATATATTTCTCACCTTGGAAACTGAACAGTGTGCTATCCCTCACAAGGGTTACTTTTTCACTTTTTGCATGACATCTCTTTGCATTCATCCCTTCCATGGCCTCATAGGAGCTGTGACCTTCTTAGCTTGGATTGGATGTTGTCTATGGATATTGTCTTGATGTTGAAGAAGGCTTTATCCTTGTTCTTTTTCTTTCCTTAACATGTCAAAATAGTATGTTTTTTCCATATTAAGGAGGGGGACATATATATGGCCTCCCTTGCTCTATATTATGTATTTTTTATTCTAACCTTTTATTTTGCAACATGCTAAATCTCAGAAGGTAACACACATAAGTTGCTAAATCTTGAGGAGACATGCATTTTCAAAATTTTCAAATATGCTATATCCTCTGAAGGTAATGTACATAAGTTTCTAAATCCTAAAGGGACATGCATTTCCAATTTCAAATATGCTAAATATTGGAAGGTAACGCACATAAGTTGCTAAATCCTGAAAAGACATGCATTTCATATTCATAGTGATACAAGAAGGTGGATCTATGGATATTCTAGAAGCTGTTAGAAGAGTCATTACAATTGCAAGCACATTTTATGGGTGAACTTGTTGGGCTCTCCCTATAGGTGATTCATGGTAAGGTGAGCATCTTACTGGGTGAGGTAATCACTTTCTCCTTTCTCTTTTTTCACTTTCATGCTAGTAGGATGGGATCATGAAGCTATGTTATTTATAGTGTTGCTCTTGTCTTTCTTATGTAATCATTTATGATTTTATGATAGCTTTCCAAATATAATATTAGTATGAGAAATATTTCTTAGCAAGGTTTTTTATGCTAATTGATTTGGGTTATTTAGTGCTAACCCTTGTTCTTTTGGTTTTATCATTTCACACCCTCATGCATGTATGTTGAGTTAGAATCCTTAGCCTAGGGGCTTGTGTCCCTAACTAAGTGTCATTCTATCTCATTTCGAATCCACTTGGATCTCCTCTTTCTTCTCCTTTACCAAGAGTTTGCATCGAGTCCATACTCTTGCCAAAGTGGGGGCTTAATGTATCATCTTAAAATGGAAGCACTTCCATGTTAAGAGAATTTATCCCTCTGAGTAAGTGGTTTGGGGTCATATTGGATGCCTTGAATTGATCTTTACTTTGATCTGGCTTTCTCCCCTCTTTCCACTTCTTTTCTGCTTCATTCTAGGTGAAATTAGGGTTAGGATCTTAAGGATTCTCCTGAATTTCCCTCTTTTGTGGCTCTATTTTCTAGGTAGGACATACAAATAGGTCCTCTTGGACTTCATCATGTTCATCATAGGATTTTGTGCCTCTCCCTGGCACTCTACCCTATTCTGGCATCATTTTTAGGTCTCCGGGCACCCCTGAGACCTCTTGTTTCTCACTCTGACTGAAACCCTAAAATCTGTGCCCTTAAGGTCAAAATCGACCTAAAGGGGTCAGAATTGACCTAAAAGGGTCAAGGTTGACCTCGACCTTAACCTAGTCAGGTTCAAGCTCATCCTTGACCCTGGGTTCAAATTTCAAGGTCTTGGGATCTCTGGTTGTCGGGTTTTAGAAATAATTGTTTTCCCGCTTTTGGGTCCGCTATTTTGGTCTCCGAAATGGTAAAATCTTAAATTATATTTAATTTAGGTCCATTCCTATAGGGTTGAGGGCTAGTTGGAATTTAATTCCCCAAGGTGACCCCTCTAGAGGATTGTGCCCTAGATCACTATAAAAGGAAGCCTTCCTCTCTCATTTTCACATCTCATCTTCAAGAAATTTCATGATCAAGCTCTCAAGATTTTCTCAAGGTGATCAAGAAAGCATCCATTCAAGTGTTCAAGTCCTCTTCTCCATCCAAGTTCTCCATTGAAGATCAAGGATTCAAGCATTCAAGCCATTGAAGGGATTTGGTTCAAGCATTCAAGATTCATCATTCAAACCCTAGATCTAGCCATCATGATGGTGTGATCTTCCTTCAAGATCCTTTTGTTCATCTTCAAGATCCATTTCATTCTTCCCTCAAGGTGGATTCCAAGCATACAACCATGGAGGTTTGATTTACATTTGTTGATCTTATGTTCAAGCTTTCATATTAACATACTTGATTACATTTCAAATACAATTGCATTATCTATTGAATTGCATAGCTTCATTATTAGATTTATTTCTACTACTTGCTAGCATTATCCATTTCAATTTCAATATTAAGGTTGATTCCAAACTGGGGTTTGACCGAGGCAAACCCCCCAAACAAACAAACAAAACCATTTTTCTTGTAGGTACAGGTGCTGAATTTTGGATCTGAGAGTGAATTTGGATACCCTTTTTGGCAAACTTTTGAGACCTATGAATAGAATCAAAATCAGACTTCAAATAAAGAATGTAGTATTTGACCTTTTATGAGGGTCAAACTTGACCTCACACCTGACTTGGTCAGGTACAACCTCAATTTTGACCCAACCTCAATTTTGACCCTGATTCAATCTCAGAAAAAGATTTCTGGGTTTTGTAGATCTTGTAGTTTCGGTGTAATGTTATGAAAATAAACATTTTTTGAGATCATTTGATAGGGTTTTCAGCCAATTTTTTTTCAGAGGTAAGTACCTTTATTTCTTAATTTCAATATTAGTCATCTATATTTACTTTTTATATCAATACAATTTCATGTAAGTATAAAATATTGGCTTTGGGGTCTCTTTTATGTGCAAGCCATTGCCCTAGGACCCCATACACTATTTTATCCTTTACAGCAGTAAATGCTTGTTTCTCTTCCTCTAATAGGGATTGTGCTACATGAATCAGTTATGGTTCCTCTGCTATACCCAAGTTGATATATTGAGTTGGTTTTATCAGTACTGGAGATCTATCTTTTAAATGACTCAAAAGGACATCAAATATCTCATCCTTAGGTGCCTCAAGGAGGTTTTCACCTTCAAATACGTCATTTATTTTTACTATTTTAGGTTATGAGACTGCCACAAAGTGGTTTTCACCCTCAAAACCCTTGTTCTTTTTTCTTTTATTTTTTTGAATGAGATATTTGATATCACACTCTATCATGCTAACGCTAGGTTCACTGATGGAAGTCATCATAGGTTCTACTGCATTGAGGTAGCAGGCAAGAGTGTAGTCAATTTGAAAGGTGTGGATATCTCAGTTTGGATCAGTAGATGTTTGGTCAATAAGCTCTGGATGATGGATAGTCTATATAGGGGAGGATTGTGAAATGGTGTTCATGCATATGGTGTTGTCATCATTGGTCCTAACCGGACTCTTGAATTCAAAGGTGATATTACAACTTAGAATGTTCAGTTCACGAATCGTTTCAACGTCATTATTGGATTCTACTTTGGTAGTAGGTGGATCATACTATTGAAGTTTGTCATTTCGCTCTAGATTCACATCGGATTCAGGTGAATATTGGTGAATGACATCAATTTGTTTTTCTGTGATAAGCTCATCTTCTTCTGGAATAACTCCCCATTCATAGTCATTTGATTCATCCTCTGATTCTTCATCTAGACCTTTTGGAAATCTGAGAATATCTATAAAGTCAGGATGAATCCCCCAAGCAGGATTACCTTCAGATTTTGAGCGGAATTCATATTCATGGGAGTCTATCTCAGAATCACTATTGTATTCCATATGTTCAGCTATTGTGAGGGGTTTACCTTCCTCTTGTTTAGTAGTAGGTTCTTGTGTATCTACCACGTTGATATTCTCCTTAGGTGTCTCTTCATCCTTAATAATATCTAGTATGTTTTGAGGTAAATGTGCATAAGGAATAAGATCAGTGGTGTCTGAATCATCAGTATATGATTGTTGTGTTTCTTCCTTTAGCTGAGTTTTTATTGTTGGACTTATCTATTCTAGGACATGGGCCGAATTACCACTGAGGTGTGAGGGATTATTGTGATATCCTATTCCTATAGTTTCCTTGTTTGTTCTCCCACAGTGTTCAATAGGTTGTATGATTCCTTTACCTCTTTCTCCTAAAGGTCCTTTTCCTGTGTATCCCATTTTAGACATGAGTTTGTGACCTAGTCCATATGACTTTGAAGGAATCTTGTTTGACTTAAAGTCACATTTCTGAATGGATTGAGAGTCATCTTTTTATAGCCATGTAAGCACAACTTCTTCCTCTTCAAAATCTTTCTTGGACACTTTTCTGTGACAAAAATTCCATTATAGATAGCTTGAGGTTCTTTAGACACTAGTTTTGTTTGTTTTAAAGGCCGTCCATAAGATTTAGGTGAGACCGGGAGAGATGTTAGAGATAGGACTGGTTCCATCGTATATTCTCCCATGCCTGTGTCCTTGATTTTTACCTCTTTGGAAATGTCTTCTATCTTGGATGTAGATGTTGTGTCTTTTTTATTAGTGGAAGATTCCCTATTATGTAGAACAAGTTTGTCAACACTCTCTTTCAAGGCATTGCAAGATGTAGATATGTCAGCTGGAATTGTTACCTCTACTCCATCATAAGGAAATTTTACACATTGATGGAATATCTTGCATTTCATGTATCCAAGGTCTCCCTAGAAGAATGTTGTAGGCTAATGGAAGATCCAGAACTTGACAGGTGATGTCTCTAATAACTAGTCCTATTTTGATAGGTAGTACAATTGTTCCCTTGGAGGATCTTTCTTGTTCATCATATGCTTTTGTGGTTATCTTCTTTTTAGGATCAATAACATCTTCTGATAATCCCAATTGTGTGACCAATTTGTAGGAACATACGTTTAGACCAGTGCCTCCATCTATCAACACACATTTGACATGATGGTTTTGGATCAAGACTTCAATGCGCAAGGGATGGTTATGCGGATGACACAGTGAATTGTCATCTTCCTTTGAAAAGGAGATATACTTGGGTGATGTCAGATGACCAATCATAGTCTGAAATCTATCTAGATCAAGATTGTTAGGAACATTGGAACCAAGCAGAGCTTTATCCAGAATAGCCCTATGAGTAGGAGATATCCGAAGCAACTCAAACATGGATATTTTTCCATTTGTATGCTGGAGTTGTTGGACAATACTGTATGATGTTTCCCTGGTCTCTTTAGGATTGGATGATTTTGAGGCATCCCTCTATTTAGAAGCAAATGAAAGATTGAAAGGCACCTTAGGGGCATTTGGTGAACCCGAGTTTTGTCCTTGTAGATGTACCTAAGCTTGTGATCAAGTTACTACATTTTTTGATTGATTATCTCTATCTATTCATACAATGGTGATGCCATTGCAATGTTTAGATGGGCATGGTTCAACCATGTTTATGACATCATAGTTTCTAGAGTAGGTGTAATTGACTTTAGCACTCATGTTAGGCTTTGAAGATGAATCTCCTTGACTATGCTTCAAAAATGGTTCCATGAATGCTATATGATCATTGTTGGTTTTATGGTTGTCAATTACAATTTCACCATCATCAATTTTGTCTTGTATGAGATGATTTAAGTGCATGCACTTATTGGTTTTATGACCCTTGTTTCGATGGAAGTCAAATAAATCGGTCTCTTTCCACCACTTAGGTTTAACTTTAGGATCATATGGTTTTATCTCAAGCAATGTGATGATTTTTTTTTCCAATAGTGTTTTCATGGTAGATTCTAAGGACTCACCCAAAGGAGTGAACTCACACTTTGGTTTTGTAACCCATGGTTTATAGTCATTAGACTTTTTAGAAGATTCAGATGCCTTTTGTTCAGAAGCTTTTATGGCTTGAGTGCCAATGGTGAGATTGAATACTGGTGCCTTTGATGGAGCACATATGTGATTGACAACACCATCTATTACAAAATTTTTGTTCTTTTTTCCAGAATTTGACTTTATCTTTGTTGTTCGAACTAGAAACTAATTCATACTTGCTGTCTTTGCTAAGTGATATATCTCCCTTACAAGCAAGCACATTTTCAATTTTTATGGCATTTTCTACCATCTTCTCAAAAGAAGTATGATTTTACATTTGCAAATGATAATTGAGTTCTAGAATCAGATTGTTGATGAAGATCTCAAGTTTTTCAGTTTCCAGAATAGGTCGAGCATAGAGTGAAAACTTCTTCCTCCATCATTTGAGGAAGGTCAGGAAGGGTTCTCCTGAGTTTTGCTTCAGATTGCAAATGTCGATCATGGTGACTGAATGCTAAATATTGTAGGAGTATTGTTGGTAGAATACTTTGATGAGCTCCTCAAAGGTTTTGATGGTTGGAGGCATTTTAGAGAACCAATGAATGATTGATCCTCCTAGAGATTGTGGGAAAAGACACATTAATTATGTTGGTTCATGCATAAAATCCATGGATTGGGTACAAAATTCTCTGACATGATCTTGGGGGTCAGAGTTTCCATCGTATTTGTCATATTTTGGTATCTCCACTCTTTTTGGGAATGGTGGCATGTACAAGTTTTTATCGAATGGGAAGGGGCATAGAACCTCCATAGAGAATTCTTTAGGTTCCTTCTCTTTTTCTAGCTTGTTGAGCTTAACTTGCATGGCATGCATCTATTTCATCATGGCTGTGATGGGAGTTTCTTCCTCTTGTGTGATGATATTATTAACATTAAAGTCTTGAGGAAGCTTGTATCCTTGTTGAGCTAGGTGTAAGAAATAGGACTCTTTTTCTTCTTGCAAGAAATGTTTCATCATTTTTTGAAAGGAATCATCATTTCTCTATCGTTCAATTTCAAATGGTGTTGTCTCGGGATCTCCACCATGATTAGAGTGATGACCTTGGGAGCCTTGGTTTCCTCCTCCTTGAGACATCATGGTGTTTTGAGGACTACCAGGGATTGATTGATGTGGAATTGATTGATTACCTCTGTGAGTTGATTGAGGAGGATTAGAAAATCCTTCTTTTAGATGTAGATTACCTAGAGCATCTTCTTCGTAATGAGTTGTATCGTAAGGTTGATTAATGGATTGAACAACGTAAGAAGACAAAGGTAAGAATTTTGGTTCTTCTCTAGGTTTCCTATGTGTGGAAGCTCTAGTTTCCACCATTAACCTCGAGTGAATCAGAGGAGTAAGATTAAGACAACTGATGAATAACCTGATTTGGGAAAATTAAATGATGCAACCTTGTCAAGATTGGATTAGTTAATTGATTGAAAAGATTGATTGGACGTAAGTGTAGGATACTATGCCCTAGATGTATGGGTAGATGCCCAAAAGGTGACAAACACAAGCTCGTAACATTTAGCCATTTTTGAGGATTTTAAAGATGATTTTGAAAAGGTTTTTGACACAAGATGAAACAAGATTCAAATCAATAGATCAGAAGGCTAGATCAGTCTCAAGAGACCACTTTAGGAAAATTAATTGGATTTTTTGGTTTTTCTGCTCTGTTCCTGACATAATGAATATTTTGACAGAATCTGGTGGTTGACTGCAATGATTGAATTTATGAAAAAATTGAAGGCTTTTTGACAAGTTTGACTCAACTCTCATATGAATTTCTCCACACTCATACAAGTCAGGATGGGGTCTGATATGACAGTTGGCACAGCTCATATGACACTTGACTCCAGTATTGAAATTTGCTTGGGTTTTTTGACAACAGCCGTACGACAAAGTACATGTTATCGTACAAGTTTCTGGGGGTTCTGAAATGACAATTTGAAAAATCGTACAAATTTTATTTTCCCAGGATGACATCTGACACTAGAAATGATTTTTTCTTCAGATTTTGCAAATTTTTCAGATTGTTTGTTGATTTTGATAGCAATTGTTTCACCAATTTTTCGGCCCAAGTTTTGAAGATCTTTATCATGAATCAAGCACACAAGATAGAAACCAAGGGAGTTCAAGAAAATAATTGTCTTCAAACAATGAGCAAGGGACAAAGTAACCTTGCATTTGAACAAGAATAGTGACTTATGATTCTACTCCCTAAGAATTCTACTTGTGTATGTTCTCAAAATGTTCTGCATTCACGCACATGGTCCTAGATAATAAAAAGTTGGTTAGACTATGGTTCGTAGTAATGGTCAACTATGCAACTTTTGCAATCTCAAGAAGGTGAACTCCAATCTAGGCACACCAGGGTTTTGACACATTCCAAAAATTTAATCAATCGGAGATGCTTAGGAGATCTGACAACCCAACAAGAAGCTACAGCTATGGAGATTTCTTCCATAAGGAAATTTATATAGTGGCTACTGCTACCATGATAGAAATGGCTATTATCGCTTGAGGTTCCATCCATGTGGTTTACCCAATAAAGGGAATGTCCACTACGGTTAACCCTCTCTATCAAGGAGACTCACAAAATAGACCACGTGGGGACTTAGCTCGGATTCAAGGATCTGAGTTTTTGATGTGCCCAAAAAGGGAACATAGCATAATCCTCTAGCCTCTTCACCTCACCCAAACATAGCAAGTAGATTGATTGACACGTTAAATTGAAACCACCTCACCAAGGTTTGTATGTCAACAATAATGACTACCAATCTCTCTAAGTGGGACCAAGAGAAAATGTACCATCAAAGATTGAAGACTAAACCAAGTAAGACTGTGAGATGATAAAAAGTCCTCCCTACCTACAAGGGGATCTATCTTCGAGAAGAGATTCACATGTAAAACAAGAAAATGAAGTCCACTCTCTCAAGAATGCCATGAATAGTGTTCATAGGGCCTAATTACTATGTGAAACAAATATGCAAGAAAGAAAATCTAGATTCTTTTTAGAGAAAAAATGAATGTGTGATCCAGGAAAGCAAGAAACACTCAAGCAAAACATGTGAGAGATTCATTTTATTTCCCAAAATCAAAATGTTATAGAGATGTAGCGAAATACCTCAAATCCAAAGCAACAAACTTAGTATATTTTACCTTATTTTTATTTTTGTTGAGCTTTTTCATGAGCAAAAATGATCAGAGACAACAAATATCAATTGTTAGGGTTAGCCGTCAATAAAATTTGAAATCAAAATCTGAAAAGATTGCTCAAAATGTGAAACAACTATGCAAAATTGGCATCAAAACTCATTCAAGTTTCTACAACTTCTCATATGACAATCTGGAAATGATACGACAATGGGTCTATTCTCATACAAAAATTTAGCTTCTAGACGACACTACATAACAACCCATAAGATAATCTAGAATGTCGTTTGTCATACGACAACCAGAAGGCTCTGATATGACTTTTTGAAATGTCGTATGAAATTTTACAGACCAAAAAATTAAAAATCACAATTTTAATATGAAATGTCAGAAAATGATAAAATCAAGATGGAAACCCATTGCAGGGCCCCACGGTGGGTGCCAGAAATGTGCTTGTGAATTTTTTACCTAGCTGTGAACACAACACTTTAGTAAAACATTAGAGGTTAGCAAATAAAGAAATCTGCAAATGAAATAACAAAGCTAACTAGGTGATTTACTATCTTCTAGTAGGTATGAGTTTGATATTCTTAGATTATGACCGAGACCGGTGACAATGCAATTCCTAAATGAAGGATTTAAAAGATGAAAGATGGATGAAAATGAATGCAGATTAATCTATATTTTTGGAATTTTCTATGCAATATGATGAAAAACTGATATGAAAGTTGATCTAAAATTGAAATGAATGCAATTGAATCTATCAATGATATGCTATGCTATGAAAAATTGATTGAAAACAATGGATGGAAATTGCAAAAATCTCACAATCGCTTGTTCACAAGAGCTCGATTCTCCAAGTAATTGAAAGTGCAGTTGAAGGATGATCAAAAGATCTTTTATGAAGGGCCGAACCTTGTTTATATAAAAATCCAAGATTTTTGAAAGCTCATGGAAAACCGATTTATTAGGAAATCAGGATTAGTTAACTCACAAAATCATGCAAAATTAACTTTTTAACTCAAATCAGAAGTTTAGATCACTTTTTAACTTGAAATAGATGTTGAGTTAAAAAAGATAACAAATTGAATTGATTTATTGATTTAGAGTTTAACTATTTTTCTGAATGTAAATGGATAATTATGAATTAATTTAATAATTCAAATAAATTATTCTCAACTTAATTGATTTTTGAATTAAAACAACCGATTTATGGGTTAATCAATTATTAAATCAAACTTTATTTCAAAACTATATCATTAAATTTGACAACTGGATTTAATTAATTAAATAAGAATTTAATCGATTATTCGTAGGGTTTTTGATTTATTGTCAAAATTAAATAATATTAATTAGGAATAAATATAATTAAATCTAATTAAATGATTAAGTGGAAAAATTAAATTAATTAAATCAAATATTCAACATATTCAATTAATTAACTTTAGGATAAATAATGTCATTTATCACCAAATAATATTTAATTAAAAGTAATTAGGATAAATTAGGAATATTCAAGGAATATTACCTGATGCAGAATTAAGATTAAATCGATTAGGGTTTAGATGATTTGATGCACAGATGTGCCTTTGGTTAGGACTTTTGTGTCGATTTCGATCGATTTGTCGATGTAGGAGGTCAATGGTCCTATAGCCCATTTTTGGGGTATTACATATACAGACACTATGGAACCTATATCTATGATCGTGACATTTGAAGATTCATATCCTATGAGCGCAAAGATTTGTGATTGATTGGATAGTATGCGAAGTTGAGTTAATTGAGTAAAGTGCATTTTCTCACTTAGCAATGAATAAAAGACCTCAAAGCTACTTATTTCCTCACCATTTGATGAACAAAAACCAGGGAGAGAAGAGTTTAGAGTGCATCAGACTACCAAGCAACTACATTGCGTGATTGATCGAAGTGGAAGTTGTGAATTCAACATGTTTAAGCTATTTAGATCATTTACTCAAGCAAAAGCTATAGATGCACCAGTGATTTATGATGTTGTGGATAGACCTAGATATAAATTTAAGAAACATCCATTTAAATCTCATGAGGACCTTGAAGGAGCCTTTTCCCAAATACCATACGATGTCCTGCATGTAGAGGATATTACAGCATACATACATTGCAAATATGAGACATTAGGTGACATAGAGATATTCAGAGAAATGAAGGACATGATTGGACAAGATGGTAAAATGAAGGATGAACACCTAGATGACCTAAGCATTATGAAAAATGGTTAACATCAAAATTATACTTAGTAGAGTTCATGACCAATTCATTTGAATAGGAGAGCAACTTGTAAATATTTGTAGTCAATTGATTCATGACATTACTGGGTTGGACAACACTGGAGTTATTCATGTAGCATAAAAGAATATAAAGAAATAAGTTGAAACCCTAACACACTCTAAATGGGACAAGTGAGCTATGAAAGTGAATGATATTTTCCAATAGGATGTAAGACTAGTTGCAATGACACTTGGATATAAACTTTATTACAATAATAGAACTAATTCAGTCTCAGTAGGAGTTATTATGATGGCCTATAGGATGGTAAAATAAAACACAAAATACAACCTATGCAAGGTTTTGGCACAACAATTTTTAGAGAATGTGAAGATAGTCAAGAAGGAAAAATCTAAGGCTTTTAGATTTGGCTCACTTCTAGTTCACATGTATATACATATTGAGCATAAGTTTCTTGGAATGCATCCTAGAGTATGGAAGGACAACATACCCATTGATATTCAGATATCAGAAAGTTATAGAAGACAAAACAACACATGGGTAGATGGTCAACTATTTGGCATGATTAAGATTCTATAGAGACAAATGAAAGAAAGATTCAAAATTCCTGAAGAGTTGGTTGAGAGATACAAGGATACAATTTTTTTCATGGTTGAAACTAATTGTGTGTGTTTTGAAGCAACTGATTCAAGGAAGAAATAGTGTTACCCCATGGGCTATGAAGTTAGTTTAGAAGTTCTTGTTATGCAAGTAGAACATGTTTTGGCATCTAAAGTTGACACATCTAAGGAGAGATGAGGCACATATGAAGAGAAATCAGCTAAAGTTAGAGATGAACAATATAGTGGTACAAGGAAAAGAAAGATAGAGATATAGTAGCTAAGGTTGGGATGACAAAGGAAGAGTTAAAAGAGGTAAGGAATAAGTGTTAGGATTAAGTAATACTAAGAGGGGGGGTGAATCAGTATTACAACACTTCAAATCAAACTTAAACCAATTGAAAATAAACCATATGAGTATAGAAATGAAAAGATGATAAACACATAACACATAACTCATAACACCATTATTTGTTTTCAAGGAAACCCTGGCCAAGGGAAAAGCCCGGTGGGGATGGTACCCACAACTATTTACTAAAATATTGAATCTTTGTCAGAAGATCTAGCCCTGTTAGGAGCTAAGTATTATATACTACATTTCCTTATTGGAGGAATACAAAACCCTATTATGGGTATACAAAAATCCTATTAAAGGTATGGTGAGCTTATAGCTCTTACAACCAAAATTATTCTACAAAAGTGTTCTTCAATAAGTGAACTACACAATCATCTTCTATGCTTTGATAGTTCTAATTATAACTCTGTCAATATCTGATCTCACATCTTCTATCTACCTTTACTAATATCCCAAATTTTCATCCATCACATATCCATCTTTATCACATAGTTTCACACTTATCGCTTCCACAAAACACTCTATACTTATATTAATTATACCATCCAGTCAGCTCTCAAATACAATACAAAACATAACAATTACTTATACAAATGATAAATGTAGAGTCAACGATCTTGTATTACCAAAGTGTTGGCAATATACAAATTTTATCTGACTTAGCACATTACCATTCCATCTAATCTTCCCTCAATCATCACGACTTCTCATATACCCTATTTCACTAATTCTTTGTCTTCCCATACCTTCATAACACTGTAACTTACTAATATCAACACCCAAAAATAATTGACCTTAACTGAAGGTCATAGATATCACAAAATGTGTTCCTCTAAGTTCACAAGCCATAACATATCATATATCGCTTGTTCTAAGAAAAGCTATACTGTAGTATACTGTTACTCTGATTTTGTACTTGGTCATTTTCATGACTATGTCTCCAAAACTTATAATCACTTCATGTAATCACTCCAACATAAGTATTTCCATAAATGACAACCCTTAAGTGATCCATAGTTCTCTCAAAAAATCACTTTCCAACAATCTCTCCCTTTGGCATTGATGGCAACACTTAGTGAAAAATGACTAAGTGTTAAAACACTATCTTCCTTCTACTTCTCTATATACATATTCTCTCTTTTTTTTTAAAAATACTTTTCTTTTCTTCTCATTTTTCTCTTCTCTTATTTTATTTAATTCTTTTTCCTCTTCTCATTTTTCTCTTCTCTTCCTCTCCCTTTGACATTGATGGCAAAGGTGCTTACAAAACTTCAAAATTTAAGCACAAAAGACTTATTGCTTACTCACCAGATTTAGAATGTCTTGGAAAGAGTCTTCCAAGGTCTTCACTTCATCATCCCATGACTTGATCAGAAGTTCACTAACATGGACCTATCCATTCAGTGCATAAGATGTAGTCTCTACTATCTTTAGCTAAGTGGGTACAGAGTTTGTCATTGATCCTTTTATCTTCTCCATCTCTGTGAGATGAGCTTCAAGAATTGATAGCTTAGGAGTGATTAGAATCTTTAGCAAACCAAATCTTTCCACTAATCTCCCTTTCTCTATTTTCAAAGAACTTATCCAAAATCTTGGATGTCTTCTTGTCCATTTCCAAAATAGTTTGTGAAGAGGTTTTACAACTATCCATTATGTTGTCTAATATAGCCCTGTCCTTGGCTATGGTATCTTCAATATTCTTAACATGTCTGATAGGGTTTATGCAATAGCTATATACTTTTCTTCCTTGTGCCACACAATTTTTAGCTTTGATTGTAGTTGTTTTCAGAATGCCCAAGTCCCATGAGATGGACTGGAAAACTTCCTTCAAGTATCTCTTCCTAGCCTTATCCTCTGAAATATTCAGCAGTGACTCAAAATGACTATCAAATTTTTCCAGTGCCATGTTCAATTTCTCTACATCATCCTTTCCTTGAAATGTAAGAGGTGTAGGGAGTATTTTTTTCACAGTCTCTATTGTCCTAGCAATCACCTTTACCTTTTTATCCCCCTTTTGTTCTGACCTTTCCTTTTCCTTAGAAAATGCCATGAAAGATAATCTCATTAGTTCATCTTCATCCATGCTTTCCATATTAGCGGTCACTGGTTTGGCCATACTTACCAACAATAAGGTGGAGGAGGTATCTGATTCTTGTTTAAGCTCAATTCTTACTTCTTCTTCTTTTTCTGCTCTTGTCTCTTTTTCCTGCTTTTCCTCTTGCTATTTCACCTTCTCTTGTTATTTCTCTTCTTGTTTTTCTTTTGTATGTTCTTCCTCTTTCTATCCTTCCTCTTCTATTTTCATCACACTGTACAGATTGCCTTGAAATTAATCATTTACATCAATTGAAGTGTCTAATGATATAAGCATACCAGAAATGAATAAGTCTAGTTGCTTGTCAACTTCTCTTTCTTGTTCACTCTTTTCAGCTGTCCTAGAGTTGTCTCCCATTCCTAAAGGTGTAGGATTGGTAACCTTTGGAGGTGAGGTCTTATTAGGCATGTTACACATATGAATTTGGTCCAATGCCTTTTGTGTGTCTTCTATAACCTCATCATACTTCCTTGCAATTATCTTCACAAGTCTGGCCTTTTTTCTCAGTAGAGGTTTCACCTCTTTAATGATTCTCTCCCTCTCTTGTATGGAGACTATAGGCAACATGTCTTCAATAGCTTTATTTCTTATAGTCTCATCCTTAGAATGTGCTAACTATTTTCTTATTTCCAACTTGCTATACAAGCCCTTAGGAATACTGCCTTCTATTTCTAGCAAATTCTTCTTGTAGACTAACAAGTGCTCAATTACTATATCCTCAATTACTGCTTGATTGTCAGAATCATACCTTTCATAGTATCTATTTACTATTCTTCATATTTCCATCTCTTATTATACTCTTCTATAACATCTTGATATCTGACTTCCACAGATCTTGTGGCTTCTTTTGTACTTATTTTTCTTCTTTCTTCTCAGTACCTTGTCCTCTTTCTTCTTTGTTTCTACTTCTACCTTTTGTTTCTTAGGGCTTCTTGGTTTGTTAGATCTTATAGATCTCCTAGGTGTTCTCATAGGTGCAACCTCTTTTGCGATCTTCTCATGTGTAATTGATAAATTAATTATATCAGGAGTAGGACTTACTGTCTTTTCTTCTTCAAAAGGAGGAGGTGCCTCAATTGCCAAGCTAGAGGATCTTTCTGTCATCTTTGTCCTTACTTCTTTTAGTTTCTCCTTTGTAATTCCTTCCTTTGCAACAATGCCATCAACCATTTTCTCAATCTTCCTTTTTCTTGTCCCTTTATCCTATTCTTCTCTAACTTTTGCTCACTTTTCCAAGTAAGTTCCCCATCTATCTTTATATGTGTCTATCTCAACTGCTAGTACATGTTCAAATTGCATTGTGAGAACCTCATAACTAACCTCATGTCCCATAGGGTAGAAAAATTTATTTCTTGGTTCAACTCCTTCAAAGCACACACAATCAATTTCAACCATTAAAAAAATTATGTCTTTATACCTCTCTACCACTTCCTCAAGTATTATGTATCTCTCCTTCATTTTCCTTTGAAGGATCTTAATCATTGTAAATAATTCGCCATTTACCCAATCTTTATCCTATCTCCTAAAACTCTCTGATATCTGTATGCAAGTGGGTATACTATCTTTCCATGCTCTTGGGTGCATTCTGGGAAATTTTTGTACAATGTGAATGTACATGTGTATTAGGAGTGAACCAAACTTGAAATCTTTTGATTTTTCCTTCTTGATAATCCTCACATTCTCTAATAACTACTATGCTAGGATTTCACATAAGTTATATCTGGTGTTTTCCTTCACCATTCTATAGGCCATTGTAATTACCCTTGCTGACACAGAATTGGGTCTATTGTTGTAGTACAACTTATAACCTAGTAGCATTGCTACTAGTCTTACATCTTGCTAGAAGATGTCATTCACAGTCATCACATGCTTATCCCATTTGGAATGAGTTAGGTTTTCAACTTGTTTTCTGATGTTTTTCTCTGCTACTGGGAGGGCTCTAATGTTGTCTAACCTAGTTATCTCATGAATCAATTGACTACATATCTTAACAAACTACTCTCCTATCCAGATGAACTGATCATGGATTCTTCTTAGAATGATCTTGAACCATTCGGTCTCGCAGAACTCATTTAGAAGAGTTAACTTAATAATAGATTGGTCTTCCAAATGTTTGAGCTCTTATTTCATTTTCCTATTTGACTTATCATTTCATTTATCTCCCTATAGATCTCTGCATCTCCTATGGTCTCATACTTAGAGTGAATGTAAGCCCTAATATCTTCAATGTGTAACACGTCGTAAGGGGTTTTCAAAAATGTTCCTTCTAGATCATCCTCACAAGACTTAAATGGGTGCCTCTTAAACTTATACCTTGGTCTATCAATAACATCAAATATCACAGGTGCATCAATATTTTCTTGAAATATTATATGATCTAAATACCTTTAATATGCCAAAATCTGGAACTTGTGCTTCAAACGATCACACAATGTAGTTACTAGATGGTTGTAGTGCTATTAACTCTAATCTCCCTGATCGTTGCTAATCAATCGGTGCAGAAATGATATTTTTTAAGGTATTTTATACATCACAAGGTGAGTGAATGCATTAATCATAGGTTGTGTACTAGAATTTGTACCTATTAGCATATTTTTACTCATCTTTGGAGAACTATTTACTAAGTGAGACTATTGTACCCTAGTTTGGATTATTAGGTGGTCTTTCTAAAATTTGTGTCCATTTCATTATAAAATACATGAAAGAGAGAAGAAATGATCTACATCTAAGAGCATTACATGTATTTGTTCCCATGTCTTAATTATGCTAAACAAAAGGAAAGAACCGAGAAGACAATTTATCCAAGCTCACATAGGCCGTGAGCATAGGCATTATTAGACTTTCATAAATGAGTGCAGATATACATGAAATGAGGAACATAAATGCAAGGGTACCAAACATTGCCTGGTAATGAGTCTTGATCCACAGTGTTCCTAGTGTGTTTCTGTGATCCAGAACCTGCAAGAAGAGAGAAAGGGGTGGGGTTAGATCCAATGGATCTAAACAATGTATGGTACCATAATATCTATAAACATGCATATATGCACTCATTCATACACCTCTAGGAAGGGCTATGCTATAGGGCATGTGTACTAAGATGTTGTAGAAATGCAAAAGAGATACCATGTTTTCACTAACTTGTTTGTTCCATGTGAAGATATAGAAGAAGTTGATTCACTGTTGTTTCCCCATTTAGATAATCAAGGGGCTTAGAGGGTGGTATTCCTAACATAGACCACCCTCAAAGATCCATGATTATTTGAACAACAAAAATGGCAAGATGCTAAGATCCAAATGAATGACCTTGACCTATGATGTAGGCCATGCCAAGAAAACCTCAAATTTCCTTGGCAATGACTGCATCATAGGCCAAGAACACCCATGATCATCAAGGCAACAACTAGATGAGTAGTATCAGTGGGATACTCAAGGATCATAAAGATAAATCAAATGGAGAATGGTTAAAGGGCACTGGTAGATTCAAGAGGCATACATCATCAACATGTCAAAAGGTACAAAAATCCATATGCTAAGGAAGGTACACTATAGAATAAATGTGCTTCAAAAGCTGCATTCAATACATTAATACTATAGTATGAACGTATCAAAATCTGTATGATGAACCAAAGATCAATATGGCATGACATGGTAAATCAAGTGATTACACCAAGTAAGCAATAAAAAAAAAATAGTGCTGCATGATCAACTCTCGGGCCTAGTGTATTAGTGATCAAGTAAACATCATAAAACATGAAAAGTAAAATACACAATGACACCTTAAATGAGAACCAAAAAAATAGTAGGTTTCAAGAGATGATGCCTTGGCTTAAAACTCACAAGTTGTGTCAAGAGGACATCAACATTGAATCAATGCCAATCAAACTAACAGTATTTGATGAGTAAGCATGCATACGACTCTAATATATATTGTACACCATAAATTAAGGAGTGTACAAGGTGAGAGAAATAGTCATTAATACCATGTAGTTAACAAAGAACACAAGCTACAAATCAACTCACAGGACTAGTCATAGTGAAGACAATAGTAATTACAAACCAAGAGGGTGATGCCCTAAAATATTCATGGGTCATAGTGGGCACCAAGAGATCAAAATAGTGAGAAAACATGACACATGCACCAACAAATACAAAGGGGTTTTCAAATAGTCCATGTAATAACAACAAATAGTGGCACCATGTACGAAGCACACAAAAAAAGAGATTGGGGGTAATGATCAATGATAGCTCGTGGGTCACCAAATGAGTAGGGCATGGAATTATCAATAACATTCCATGATGGTGAAGGTAAAAAAAATGAGAAGTAGAGGGGTTAAACAATGATGCCAGTCAAAATGAAGAGGCTCTATTCCAAGATTGCGATCCCCGTGAATCAAAATAGTGAGCCCCAAAAGATCAAAACAATGAGCATCAATGACAATAGATCATGCTTCAAACTCACACGCCATTGAGCATGTAGTTAACAAATGGCACAATGACAAGCACAAAGGGACCATGCCAATCCAAATACATAAAAGTCCTCACAACTCTCCATCATAAAACATACTGGATACTTCATAGGCCATACAGAAATAAAGGTAAGAAAAACTAGTGAGGAAAATAACATGGTCCGCAAGAAATGATGACTAGCTCTCGGGCCTTTAGTAGCAGATGACAAAGACCAATTCATGGGCTATGCATGTCCTTCATACCAGTTAAAATAGCAATGAGACTCATACATATTGGTGTGTATGAAAGCAGCGGTGCATGAATTCAAACGGTAAACAATGAAGCCCATAAACATAACACATCCATGGCTCACGGGCTGTCAGAGTTTCTAAGGTGATGCCCTAGGAACGTGAGTCTTCACCATGAGTACAAAACAACAATCATGGCTTATGGTGAATATAATATGTAATGACAAAGCAACATACCAATTCAAGCACCATAGCAAGGAGATGACACAAAACAATGAAGGCAATGCCATCAGTGCCATAGGCTCATGGGCCTTAAAGGAGAAAAAACCATAAACAATGAGGAATTAACAGCAAGCCAAAAGTTCACAAGCCACACAAAGGTAAGATAAAATAGTGAATATATACATATGCCCATGCCCTAGCTGACATTAAAAAGGAGAAGCATTATCATTGATTCCCTCAGCCTCAACCAGGGTATACACAAATAAAAAAGTGTATACCTTGGATTGCTCATGGTCCCCAAGTAAATATAACATTGAATATAAGATAAGCCAGTATGCCTTCAAAAAACAAATATGGCACCAGAAACAATACACAATGCCCAAATTCAAAACCACCGTTAAAAACTAGGCATATATGATTCACGGTGTCTCCTAAATAAGTAATCAAATGCCTAAAACTACAGAGTAACCACGCCCTCAAAAGTTCATAGGGACTGAATACACATTATGAGAAAAACATACATTATCCTAAGAATGTCAAGATAAATGCTATCAGTGCCCTCAAATTTTAGAAGAAGGGTTAACATAAAATCAAATATAGGGGAGTTGAAAACCCAAAGTACCTACCTCCAATGATGATGCCACAAAGGGAAAGAAATAGATGTTTCGTAAATTGAACTTGAAGATCAAGTGCAGGAGTGCCAGTAGAGATAGAAACTTGCCATATGCCAAATGGGAAAGTCCAAAATGCCAGCGGTAGGGTTTTGATGACAATGATTATTTAATTGATTCTCCCCTTTTGTAGGGTTGAGGTTTTATTAGTCATTTTATATTTTTGCTATGTATTCTCAAAAATTAAACACGGGTTTTATTTAAACAATGAGTTATTAAATGTACTTTCCCCTTAATTGGGTTGAGAGTCATTTATTGACTTAGGAAGTAAAAGGGGTTTAAATCCATGTTTATTTTAACATATAAATCCACATAGGAGGGGTAAAATTTTAATGTAAAAGTCATTGCCTATCTTCATTGTAAATTATGACAATGGTGTTTTATAAACCATTGTCAGAATAATATTTTTAGTGCATGACTAGGAATGGACAGGGTAGTCTTTTGACCACCTATTCTAGCAGTTTGTCTTTTCCACTACCCCTATAAACTTGGGAATCTGACATCTGAGTTTAAGAAGCATCTTCATGGGCCTATTTGTAGGATTTTCCATTTTTAGGAGGTCAAGGAGGTTTCAATACAAATTCCTAGGTTTTCTTTATATACCTCTCACTTAGGTGATTGAAGTTAGTTCTTCATTCTCTCTTTCTTGGAGGTGAATGCTTGTAGCTCTGGAGAAATAGATTGATGTACTTGGCTCCTTTTCACTCAAATAAAGTAGTATTCCTTCTCATCCCTATTATTTTGTGAGTTTTCTATTGGAGTTCATGTCAAATCTATTGTGATTATGTTATCCTTTACTTTGCACCTTTGTTCAAGTTGAATTTTTAGGAAAGTGTTTTGTAATCCTTGTTCTAATCTATGTATGTTTGGGCTTTAAGTCTTGGAAGCTTTTCCCTTCTTTAATCCAAGTACCTCTTTATTTCAAAATATCAAGGCAATAGGGTCAGGTTGTGAATCACAAAGTTATTTCAAGTGTCATTGTGAGTTTTCTTCAATCTGTGGATCTTTCAAGTTTGGTGAATCACCTAGTTTAGTTTTAGTTTCATGCACTCTCTCCCCCTTTTCCTTCAAAGATCTATTAAGTTTCAAGTGATTCAAAGGGAAGCTGACCCATAATTCAGAGGTCTACTTTTTGATAGGTTACCCATATCCTAAAAGTAGTCCCATGTTTCACGAGATTGCTAGGTTCTACACTTAGCCATACTCTGGTGCAATCCCTAGTGACAACGCCCAGTGGGACTGTAATGATTCTCATCATTCAATCAGCCTTTAGAGGTAGTTTTTTCCAAACACCATGGGGACTCTGAGAAAAATCTACTAGTTTAAGCAGTCTAGGTGTTGGTAAGTTTTATGGAATATCCTTTTAACTAGGTCATTTGATGAGTAAGCATGTCAATTCCTAATGCATATTCTCCCTATCACCCCCCATATCATGAGAAAGCTACCAATGTGCCTTCATTCATGACATATCAAGCTGGCCAAGCAGCAACATATAGCCAAAATAGCCCACCAAAAGTAAATTTCCAGCATGCACCACCATACCCTCCCACCTAGCATCAAACATCTTGGTAGCATTCCTATGAACTTCCCTATGAGGGTCACCATTACAATCCTTAGAATCAATCCTACCACACTTAAAATACAGACTCCAATGATTGGTTGGAAAATTTTTGAGAGGAAATGAGCTCTTTCATGAAAGACTATGTAGAGATGAGGTCTCAGAAAGAGGAGCTCTCAAGGTAGTATATGGAGATGGTGGCTCAAAAAGAAGGGATCTCATGGCCAACTAGAGAACAAGATAGAAATTTATGAGCATACCCTTGAAGAAAAGAACCCGTTGATCTTGACACAAGAAAAGGCCTATGAGAAATGTCTCAAGGATCATCAAGAATTAATAAGGGCCATCTATCTTATAGCTAAAAAAAATGAGAAGGATCTCCGAAAAGAGTTAGTAGAAAATGATCAGTTGATGAAGAATCTATTGGCACAAGCACCAAGGCAAGGAGATCAAGAGGTCATTGCTGCCCCAATGCAAGAAATCTTACCAGACCCACTAGAGGGCAATAAAAAATTAATGCAGTCTTAGAGACCCTCATGGACCATGTATCTGGGTTTCGTGATGCCAACTCTTCTTAAGGAGGAGATCCAGGAAGAGATGCCTCATGCTGTTGAAGAAGACCTAGAGGCTTTATAGACCAGACAGGAGGCTCACAAGGTTCAAATCCCAAATTTCTTGCCTGGTAAGTCCACTAGCACTTCTATTCAAATTCCAAGCTTTAGGATTTATCCTTCAGTTCAGAATCCTAGTCAACATGAGCCTAACCTCCATGAATTTTTAGAGCCTATTCATGACCCTATCTTGGATTTCCAGCCACTCCATTCTATTCCTATAAAAGAGACTCCTAAGAGGTTTGAATTCCTAAGTGACAATGAGCCTATTCTCCAATAGATAAAGCCTTATGAGCCAATCCATGAAGAGACCCTCACACCTTATAGCATTTCAGGCCACCGGGAAGAAAATGAATTTTGTCTTTTGAGTGTACTTTTTCATGATGATCATGAGGAACAAGTAGATTTGTTACATGTTGATGAATTAGAGAAGAAAAGAAAAGGTCAGGAATCAAGTGAAGAAGGTGAGACCCTAACTTATTTATTTGAGGAGATGCCTTCTTATATTGAGCAAGATGAGGTAGTGCAAGATTTACTAGTTGAGCTCGTTGATTGTGATAAGAAAGATGATATAGTTGCTGCTAACTTAAGACAACAAGAAGATTTTGACTCTATAATTGATGTTTTCTGCTCCACTCTTGTTGATGTTCCCCATCTCCCTAAAAAGGATAATAGCTTGCATGTGATTAAGAAAGAGTTTGTTTTTCAGGATGCCGATGCTATCCCAATTGCAGAATCTAGACCTATTTGCAATAAAGTGGCAGATGAATCTCAAGAATCATGTTTCCTAGACCATGAGGAGGGGCCAGTGATTGTTAAGGACCTAAGATAGTTTGATATCTTTAATGAGATATTGGCTATTCCAACTAATGAAGAGGATGACCCTCTAACTACAAAAGAATAAATGGTATGGTAGACTATCATGGAGGGGAAAATTTTTGATCAGCATGCTGAAGACATTCATAAGGTGCATACTAAGTAGCAAGAGAGGCCTGATTTCATACTCTCTAGGGGGTGTTCTATCAGATATCTAGCTCAGGTGGGATCAAGTGGGACATGCATACTCAAGGATTCAATGGAGGGTGATGTCAGAAGTCCATTCCTTGGAAACCAGGAGCTTATTCAGTCTTATCAACCTCCTTGGGAGGACAACACCTATGATCTAATCAAGGTTAGTAATCTAGATTACCAACTTCAAAAGTTGATATACCAGGTAGTTCAGTATATTTTTATATTCCATATTCTTCTTGTTTTCATCAAATATGCAAAGTATAACACTCCAAGGAGAATGCAAAGTTATTTCAATAGTCCAGTCAATGGATTTGTTTGACTAGTTTGCTGATACTGGTTAGAGTAGGGTAGGATAGAGGTTTTCAGTTTTTGTGTTCCCTAAGTGTTTCAGCATAAGTTTTCTTTCAGCTTTCAGTTTTGAGTTTGGTTTTGGTTAGCAATAAGCTAGAGTAGTCTATCTTAGGCAATTAGTTTTAGTTTTGTTAGAGAGAAGGAAGGTTGTTTTGGGAGCCAGGTTTAGTTCTGGATTGAGAGACTCTGTGCCCAATGGATTTTAAGGTAACTAGTCAAGGTGCTTAGCAGGCAAGCACTCAGTTGAGGTCGCCAAAATGTTATCATATTTTTACTAATCTTTGGAGACCTATTTACTAAGTGAGACTATTGTACCCTAGTTTGGATTATTAGGTGGTATTTCTTAAATTTGTGTTCATTTCATTGAAAAATACATGAAAGAGAGAAGAAATGATCTACATCTAAGAGCATTACATGTATTTGTTCCCATGTCTTAATTATGCTGTACAAAAGGAAAGAACTAAGAAGACCATTTATCCAAGATCACATAGGCCGTGAGCATAGCCATTATCAAAATTGCATAAATGAGTGCAGACATACATGAAATGAGGAACATAAATACAAGGGTACCAGACATTGCCTATTAATGAGTCTTGATCCACGGTGTTCCCGATGTGTTCCTATGATCCAAAACCTACAAGAAGAGAGAAAGGGTAGGGGTTAGATCCATTGGATCTAAATAATGTATGGTACCATAATATCTACAAACATCCATATATGCACTCAGTCATACACCTTTGGGAAGGGCTATGCTACATGGAATGTGTACTAAGATGCTACATGAATGAAAAAGAGATATCATCTATTCACTAACTTATTTTTTCCATGTGTAGATACAGAAGAAGCCGATTAACTATTGTTTCCCCATTCAGATAATCAAGTGGCTTAGAGGATGGTATTCCTAACAAAGACCAACCTCAAAGCTCCATGATTGTCTGAACAAAAACAATGGCAAGATGCTGGGATCCAGATGAATGACCTTGACCTGTGATGCAAGCCATGCTAGGAAAACCTTAAATTTCCTTGGCAATGACTGCATCACAGGCCAAGAACACCCATGATCATCGATGCAACAACTGGATGAGCAGTATCAGTGGGACATTCAAGGATCATAAATATAAATTAAATGGAGCATGGTCAAAGGGTACTGGAAGATTCAAGAGGCATACATCATCAACATGTCAAAAGGTACACAAATCCATATGCTAAGGAAGGGTACACTACAACATAAATGTGCTTCAAAAGATGCATTCAATACATTAATACTATAGTATGAACATATCAAAATCTGTATGATGAACCAAAGATCAATATGGCATGACATGATAAATCAAGTGATGACACTAAGTAAGCAATCAAAAAAAAAAATAGTGCTGCATGATCAGCTCTCGGGCCCAGTGTATTAGTGATCAAGTAAACATCATAAAACATGAAAAGTAAAATACACAATGACACCATAAATGAGAACTAGCAAAATAGTGGGTTTCAAGAGATGATGCCCTGGCTTAAAACTCACAGGCTATGTCAAGAGGACATCAAAATTGAATCAATGCCAATCAAAGTGACAGTATTTGATGAGTAAGCATGCATACGACTCTAATATATAGTGGACACCATATCTTAAGGAGTGTACAAGCTGAGAGAAATAATCATTAATACCATGGAGTTAACAATGAACACAAGCTACAGATCAACTCACAAGACTAGTCACAGTGAAGATAATAGTAATTACAAACCAAGAGGTTGATTCCCTAAAAGCTTCATGGGCCATAGTGGGCACCAAAAGATCAAAATAGTGAGAAAACATGGCATATGCACCAGCAAATACAAAGAGGTTTTCAAATAGTCCATGTAATAATAGTAAATAGTGGCACCATGTACGAAGCACGCAACAAAAAAGATTGGGGGTAATGATCAATGATAGCTCGCGGGTCACCAAATGAGTAGGGCATGACATTATCAATAACATTCCATGGCAATGAAGGTAAAAACAATGAGCAATAGAGGGGTTAAACAATGATGCTAGTCAAAATGAAGAGGCCTTGTTCAAAGATTGCGAGCCCCGTGAATCAAAATAGTGAGCATCAATGGCAATAGATCATGCTTCAAACTCATGTGCCATTGAGCATGCAGTCAGAAAATGATGCAATGACAAGCAAAAAGGGGCCATGCCAATCCAAATACATAAAATCCCTCAGCGCTCCATAGCAAATCATACTAGATACTTCATAGGCCATACATAAATAAAGGTAAGAAAAAATAGTGAGGAAAATAACATGGGCTGCAAGCAATGATGGCTAGCTCTCGGGCCTTCAGTAGTAGATGATAGAGACCAATTCATGGGCTATGCATGGCCTTCATACCAATTAAAATAGCAATGAAACTCATACATATTGGTGTGTATGAAAGTAGCAGTGCATGAATTCAAATGGTAAACAATGAAGCCCATAAACATAGCACATCCATGGCTCATGGGCTGTCAGATTTTCTAAGGTGATGCCCTAGAAATGCAGGTCTTCACCATGAGTACACAACAACATTCATGGCTTATGGTGAATATAATATGTAATGACAAAGCAACATACCAATTCAAGTAGCACAGCAAGGAGATGACACAAAACAATGAAGGCAATGCCATTAGTGCCATAGGCTCATGGGCTTTAAAGGAGAAAAAACCATAAAAAATGAGGAATTAATAGCAAACCATAATTTCATAGGCCACAAAAAGGTAAGATAAAATAGTGAATAAATACATATGCCTGTACCCTAGCCGACATTAAAAAGGAGAAGCATTAGCAGTGATGCCCTTAGTCTCAACTAGGGTATACATAAATAACAAAGCGTATACCTTGGATTGCTCACGGGCCCCAAGTAAATATAACAGTGAATATAAGATAAGCTAGTATGCCTTCAAAAATCAAAGATGACACCAAAAACAATACACAATACCTAGATTAAAACCATCATTAAAATCTAGGCATATATGATTCACAGTGCCTCATAAATAAGAAATCAAATGCCTAAAACTATAGAGTAACCACGATGTCAAAAGTTTATAGGGACCGAATACACATTATGAGCAAAACAGATAGTATCCTAAGAATTCTAAGATAAATGCTATCAGTTCCCTTGAATTTCAAAAGAAGGGTTAACATAAAATCAAATACAGGGGAGTTGAAAACCCAAAGTACCTACCTCCAATGATGATGCCGCAAAAGGAAATAGATAGATGTTTCCTAAATTGAACTCGAAGATCAAGTGCAGGAGTGCCAGTAGAGATAGAAACTTTCTAGATGCCAAATGGGAAAGTCCAAAATGCCAGCGATAGGGTTTTGATGAAAATGATTATTTAATTGATTCTCCTCTTTTGTAGGGTTGAGGTTTTATTAGTCATTTTATATTTTTTCTATGTATTCTCAAAAATTAAACACGGGTTTTATTTAAACAATGAGTTATTAAATGTACTTTCCCCTTAATTGGGTTGAGAGTCATTTATTGACTTAGGAAGTAAAAGGGGTTTAAATCCATGTTTATTTTAACATATAAATCCACATAGGAGGGGTAAACTTTTAATGTTAAAGTTATTTCCTATCTTCATTGTAAATTCTGACAATTGTGTTTTATAAACCATTGTCAAAATACTATTTGTTAGAATAACTAAGAGGGGGGTGAATCAGTTATCCAGTGTCCCAATTCAAAATGTATAATCCAAAACAAATTCTTCAACTTCTATTACTCGGTAAACATAAAACACTTTCACTGTTTGTGTCTTTATCGATTGTCAGCCTAAAATTTATAATAGTTATCGATTAAATCTAACATGTAATATGCAAAGTATGATAACAAAAAAATATCACAATCAACACATAACATGAGAGATTTAACGTGGAAACCCTGTGAAGGGAAAAACCACCTGGGACCGGCAACCCAAAATTGTTCACTCTTCTGAAGTGAGGTCGGCGAAGACCCAACCCTGTTAAAGGTTACAAACACACTGTTAGGTGTGACCTTGTTAGAGGATTTTAGACCAGAAGTTATCATCCAACCAATAGTCACTTCGGGGTTGACAGGATAACAATGTCCACTCTATGAATGAAACATCAAAAGACTTTCATAGTCCACTAGGTTAAGAGATTTGATTATGTACAATGGTTAAATATGTAACAGTAGATGATCTGCCTTGAAACAAATTCAATTGCAGTTTACAGATAAATGTTCAGCTCAATCAAATCTTTCTGATCAATATACCACTTCAGATTCAATACTATATCAACTTACTGTCCATCGGTAATTACTCTCTATAGCTCAGTAATTGTTTTGCAGCTCGGTTCTTATTAACTAGTATGATTAGAATGCTTGAAAACTTGTTCACGTGATAATTCTACAGTATCTTCTTCTTCCGGTGATGTTTCAACAATGAAACCAATGTCTCTTATATAGACGAGTAAATTGTTTTCTTTTCCTCCATCAGATTTTTCCGCTTAATCATATTCATAGATTTTTCCACTTTAAGCTTCTTCGGCTGATGTGTCAGTAACACATTTCAATATGATCCATTAGATCCTTTTTGATTTATGTTAGCTGTCGATCTTCATAACAAACCTTATCAGTTACCTCAATTTCATACACTTTACAGCTCATCACTTTATCAGCTAAACTGATCATTTAATTCCTTTATATTTTTATTGATTAAAAAATAAATGCGTCGGTGAACACAAGCTTGGTTAACACTATGCTCGGTATACACTACATTCTGTCGGTGTATACTAGAATGCTTTATTTACCAACAACACTTGTTTGTGTCTTTCAGCTCTATCCTTCATCATAGATGAATGCAACATAATAGAGTCAATTTCATCAAGTCATAGACTCATCAACAAGTTACTCAGTGTATTCCTTATCCTCATCTGATTTATACATCTTCCTCATGTAGATATTTCTATTCTTCATCTCTTTCTCCTTTCTTCAGATGTGTTAGTATAGTAACTTACAAGATAAGTATGTCAAGCTAGTTGACATCAATGACAACATAATACTGATTTAATCATCTTGCATATCTAATCAACAACTCCTTAGTAATCTTGAATTACAGATTCTCCATTCAGGTTCTAAATCAGTTGTAGTTCATCAATCTCTCCCTTTGGCATTGATGGCAACTCAAGTAATATGAAATGTACCATAAACATACCAAACATGTATTCTACAACTCTATAATCAAATGCTATGTAAGCTCTCCCTAGCTTAATATTTTTAATCACTACATTCCTAAACAACATTAAAAAATACAACTTTGTCATTCCGTAGATATAATCTTTTCAGCTCTTAGGTTCATGATCTTGTTTCTTTCATTCAGATTATCTTTCCCTTAGATAGTTCTCATCGGTGCATATTTATCCTTTTCCTTTTCATCTTTCCTTTTCATATTATTTATCTCTCCCTTTTACAACAATGCCAAAGAAACAAATAAATAATCAGCTCTTGTATTAGCTAAGTAACTCGCTATTGTCCATTACTTCCTCTGTATCTTAGTGTACTGGTATCCCAATCTATTTTAGTTCTTCAAAATTAATCACAACCTTGAACAATATCCAAAGTGTGAACTATGTTACATCAACATGTGTGATCATCTGATAAGATTAGGTTGATGCAACATCTAGATCATATTAGTCACCGATAGATAGGGGACGGACCCCAAGTCTAGTCCTCAAATATTCAAATGTGTCCTTCGATAGAGGCTTTGTAAAGATATCTGCAAGTTGTTCTTTAGATGTAACAAATTCTAACTTCACTTGCTTCTCTTGCAGTTGGTCTCTTAATTAGTGATACTTAATTGATATATGCTTTGTCTTATAGTGCATCACTGGATTCTTTGAAATATTAATAGCACTTGGGTTGTCACAGTATATAATCACCGGGTTAGTGATTACCTCATTCTTCCTTCTAACACTTGCCTAATATATGCAATGTTTGAGAAATTAGTAGAAGCAGCAACATACTCTTCTTCATCTGTAGACTGAGAAATACAAGCCTGCTTTTTACTTGTCTAGGTTACAAGTCTTTCACCAAAGAAAAATGCTCCTCTGGTGGTACTTTTTCTGTCATCCACATTTCCAGCCCAATCAGCATCGGTATAAACCTTCAACTCAAACTTACCTTCCTTAGGATACCATAATCCATAATCCTCTATCTTTTTTGGATATCTTAAGATCCTTTTAGTAGCAATCATGTGTGATTATCTAGGATTAGCAGAATATCTAGCAACAATTCCCACAACATGTGCCATATCTGGTCTACTGTGAACTACATACATTAGTTTACCAATCATGGATCGGTAAAGTGTCTGGTTTACCTCTGTAGTTTCATCTTCCTTTTTCAGTTTACTTCCATTAGCCATTAGTGTTCCTATAGGTTTAGCATCTTCCATGCCAAATGTCTTCAAGACTTCCTTTATGTACTTGGACTATGTGATGAATATCCCATCACTTTGCTGAATCACTTGTAATCTGAGAAAGAATTTAATCTCTCCAAACATAGACATTTCAAACTCATTCCTCATGTCATCAGAAAAAGATTTACATACATGATCTTGACCTCCAAAAATGATATCATCAACAAAAATTTTAGCAATAAGAATAGTGTCATCAGTATCACCTTTCATGTACAAATTGTTGTTCTCATTAGTTCTTACAAATTCAATACTTAACAAGTATGCAACCTTTCATACCATGCTCTTAGTGCTTGCTTCAAACCATATAAAGCTTTGTGTAATCTACATACCATGTTTTTGTTGTCTGGATCAACAAATCCTTCAGGTTGTTCTATGTAGACCTCTTCTTCAAGTATACCATTCAGAAATGCTGACTTCACATCCATTTGATAAACCTTAAATTTCTTATGTGCAACATATGCAAGTAGCATTCTAAATCCTTCCAATCTAGCAATAGGTGCAAATGTCTCACCATAGTCAATGCCTTATTCCCGTGCATATCTCTTGCATACCAATCTCACTTTATTTCTTGTCACTTCACCATTTTCATTTAGCTTGTTTTTGAATATCCATTTAGTACCGATGACATTCTTATCTTTAGGTCAGGGTACTAAGGATCAAGTTTTGTTTTTCTCTATTTTCTCTATTTCCTCCGTCATTGCATTAACCCATTCTTCATTCTCTAATGCAACTTTCACATTCTTTGGTTCAAATTCACAAACTAGACATGTACTTTATCTTTTTTTGCTTCTAGTCTGCATTCCAGCTTGTCTGTCTCCAATAATTTATGTCTCAGGATGATGTCTTCTAACAAAACTAGCCAGTACTCGATTTATTATTTCTTGTTCATCCTATTCAGGTTCATGTGCTTGCTCAGTAGCACCATCTTGTTTGTCAGTTTCCCTTTCCTATTCCTCAGGGTTATTTTCTTGTTGATCAGTTATCACAGGTTATGACTTCAGTAGATAATCAGGAAGTTCAATGTAAGTGAATCTACCATAGTCTTCCTATTCCTTTCTTACTTCTATGTTCTTGTCATCAAACTCATCAACATGAACATTAGTACTTTCAATCATCTTATTTGTAACCTTATTCAGACATTTGTATGCTTTACTCTTAGTAGAATATCCTAAGAATATTCCTTCATCACCTTTAGAATCAAATTTCCCATTACTCTCATCTTTCATAATAAAAAATTTGCTTCCAAAAATGTTGAAATAACTTACAGTAGGTTTGTGTCCAAACCATAGCTCATAAGGTGTCCAATTGGTGTCCTTCTTCAGTTGTACTTGGTTAAGCACATATATAGCTGTACTGATAGCTTCCCTCCAATATGTTTGAGCAACATTCTTTTGTATCATCAGTGTTCTAGCATAATCAATGATTGACCTATTCCTTCTTTCAACAATCCCATTCTACTGAGGTGTTCTCAGTGCAGAGACCTGTTTCTTAATACCATGCTCATTACAGAAATTAGTAAATTCATTAGAGATAAATTCACCTCCTCTATCAGATCTTAAGCATTTTAATTATTTTCTAGTCTCTTTTTCTACTTTTTCCTTATACCACTTAAACATCTTAAATGCTTCAGATTCCTCTTTCAAGAACATAACAGTCATCAATCTAGTATAGTCATCAACAAAAATAATAAAGTATCTATCACCATAATAGCTCTGAGTTCTCATAGGACCACATAGGTTGGTATGAACCAACTCAAGTATCTTCTTTTTTGAGTAGTCTTTGCTTTTAAAACTAGACTTAGTCATCTTACCTTTCTGACATTCATGGCACATATCATGATCTAGTTTTGACAAGTTAGGCAACCCTCTAACTCTTTTCTTCTTACTAATCTTGATCATGTTATCAAAATTCACATGATATAACCTCTTATGCCACAACTTCATCCTTCATTAATAAACAAGAAGACTGATCAATATCAAGATAAAATAGATTACCTCTGGATTGTGTATTGGTTTTGACAAGTCTTCCTCCATTATCATAGATTCTTACCTTTCCGCTCTCAAAAGCAAGTCGATGGCCTGAGTTATTCAGCTATGCCATACTTAAAAAATTATAGTTCAGTCCATCTACCCAATATGCATTTTCACATTTTATTCTATCATTAATCATCAGTGAACCTTTACCTCTCACCATACAAGGTGCATCATTTCCCATTCTAAAAGATCCTCCATCATATTCATCAAGTAGATCAAATTTCTCTATATCACCAGTCATATGATGTGTACAACCACTGTCTATGATCCATGTATCATTTCTGCTTACTTTAGAGATCAGTGCTATTTCTTCATGTTTCTCTTCTTCCTCATAGCAATAAATACTACTTCTACATCATCATTAGTGTCAGATTTAGATTCAAATTCTTTGGCTATGTAACATACCTTTTTCCCTTTGTCATAGCTATCTCAATTATCTCTATTGTTGTGTCGGTAACTTGCCTCTATACCTTCCCTTACCTTTGGGAAATCTTCTATCCATAAGAGCTTCAAGCTCATCAAGTTTATCATCAGTATTACTATCACTATCATTATTCTTATCATTCCTACTACTAGACTTACCTATCTTCAAAGAAGACATGAAGTAGGATTCAATAGAAGGTACAACACTATTGTCAAAATTATTCAATTCAAAGGTTGTAAGCTTACCAATTAGAGTGTCAAGAGTAAGGTTGGATGTAGCCCTTGTTTCATGAATTGCAGAGATCCTGATCGCATAAACTGGTAACAAAGTTTTGAGAATCTTTCTTATCATTGTTTCATCATCAATAAATCCACTGGATGCTCTAATAGCACGTACTACCTCTTTCAGTCTATTTGTGCATTGCACAATGTTCTCAACTTTCATCTTCATATCATGAAATTGACCTCTTAGGCTTTTTGGTCTGGCTCTCTTAACATTCACATATCCACTATATATTAGAGTCAGCTTGTCCCACATGGCTTTGGAAGTTGTGCATCCCTTAATGTCTTCGAATTCAACATTGGTACAAGTAGCAACAAGTTCCATCATAGTAATATTGTGTTCATGCCTATCCTTCAGTTGATCAAGAGTTAAGGGACCTAGTGTTGGTTTAATGTAGCCATTCTCCTTTAGTTTTAGTGTAGAATTACCAATTCCAGATATGTGCAACTTCATCTAGCTTTGCCATACTACGAAGTTATCTTTGTTTAGCTTTGGCACTTCCCTCTTATACATCTTGAGACCTTTTTGCTGGAGAATAACTGAGAGGGGGGTGAATCAGTTATCCAGTGTCCCAATTCAAAATGTATAATCCAAAACAAATTCTTCAACTTTTGTTACTCAATAAACATAAAATGCTTTCACTGTTTGTGTCTTTACCAATTGTTAGTCTAAACTTTATAACAGTTACCGATTAAATCTAACATGTAATATGCAAAGTATGATAACAAACAAATATCACAATCAACACATAACACAAGAGATTTAACGTGGAAACCCTATGAAGGGAAAAACCACCTGGGACCAGCAACTCAAAAATTTTCACTCTTTTGAAGTGAGGTCGGTGAAGACCCAACACTGTTAAAGGTTACAAACACATTGTTAGGTGTGACCTTGTTAGAAAATTTTAGACTAGAAGTTATCATATAACTAGCAGTCACTCTGGGGTTGATAGGATAACAATGTTCACTCTATGAATGAAACATCAAAAGACTTTCATAGTCCACTCGGTTAAGAGATTTGATTGTGTACAATGGTTAAATATGTAATAGTAGATGATCTAACTTGAGACAACTTCAATTGCAATTTACAGATCAATGTTCAGCTCATTCAAATCTTTCTGATCAATATACCACTTCAGATTCAATACTATATCAACTTAATGTCCATTAGTAATTACTCTCTATAGCTCAGTAATTGTTTTGCAGCTTGGTTCTTGTTAACTAGTATGATCAGAATGCATGAAAACTTGTTCATGCAATAATTCTGCAGTATCTTCTTCTTTCGATGATGTTTCAACAATGAAACCAATGTCTCTTATATAGACGAGTAAATCATTTTCTTTTCCTCCATCAGATTTTGTTGCTTAATCATATTCATAGATTTTTTAGCTTTAAGCTTCTTCGGTTGACGTGTTAGTAACACATTTCAATCTACTCCATTAGATCCTTTTTGATTTATGTTAGCCATCGATCTTCATAACAAACCTTGTATATTACCTCGATTTCATATTGTATCATCTTAAAATGGAAGCACTTCCATGTTAAGAGCATTTAGCCCTCCAAGTAAGTAGTTTGGGGTCATGTTGAATGCTTTGAATGGATATTCGGCTTGGATCTGGCTTTTTCCCCATTTTCCCACTTCTTCCTAGCATTTTCCTGGCATTCTGGACTATGAACCTGAGGTTTTTGACCATAAGGTCAAAGTTGACCTTATGGGGTCAAAGTCGACCTCGATCCTAACTAGGTCAAGATTTAGCTTGATCTTGACCTAGTCAGGTTCAAGCTTGACCTTGACCCTAGGGTTTGGGATCTTCGGGGTTAGCTTCCAGTTTCAGGACTTCATCAAAATCTTGCATTTTCCCTCTTCGGGGCCACTATTTCTGAGATTAAGTGTCAAATTCTCAAATTAATATTTGAGGCGGACCTTTCTTGATATTTGTATAGGATTCCTAATTTATTATTGGAGATTATCCTTTCTCAAGTTTTGTGCCTAATGCTCAAATTAACTTTGGGGTTGGCCTTACCTCAAATTTTGTAACAAGGCTCTTAAATAATTATTTTATTTCTATATTAAGGGTGGTCCCCTCCTAGATTTTTGTGTCAAGACTTTAATTTAATTTCCCTCCATGTGCACCTCCCTATAGTTTTGTGCCATGGGACCTTAATTATTGTTTTCTACGAGGCCCCTCTTGTGCCCTAGATCACTATATAAGGGAGCCTTCCTCCTCTCATTTTCACCAAGCAATTTCATGATCAAGGCATCAAGTTTTGTGAGAACATATCTCTCAATCAAGTTTTCATGCTCAAGAACTCTCAAGCAAGCATCCATTCAAGCATTCAAGTCCTCTTCTCCATCCAAGTTCTCCATTGAAGATCAAGGATTCAAGCATTCAAGCCATTGAAGGGATTTGGTTCAAGCATTCAAGATTCATCATTCAAACCTTAGATCTAGCCATCATGATGGTGTGATTTTCCTTCAAGATCCTTTATTCATCTTCAAGATCCATTTCATTCTTCCCTCAAAGTGGATTCCAAACATACAATCATGGAGGTTTGATTTACATGTTGAAGCTTTCATATCAACATACTTGATTACATTTCAAATACAATTGCATTATCTATTGAATTGCATAGCTTCATTGTTAGATCTACTTCTACTACTTGCTAGAATTCTCCATTTCAATTTTAATATTAAGGTTGATTCCAAACCGGGGTTTGACCAAGGCAAACCCCTCAAAAAAACAACAAAAACCCTCTTTTTCTTGCAAGTACAGGTGCAAAATTTTGGATCTGAGAGTAGATTTGGATACCCTTTTCGGTGAACTTTCGAGATTCATGAACAAAGTCAAAGTCAACCTTCATTTTCATGAGGTTGTCATTGACCTTTTATGAGGGGCAAGGTCAACCTGATCTAATCTCAGAAAAATATTTTTGGGTTTTGTAGATCTTGTAGTTTCAGTTTAGACTCATGATAATCAATAGTTTTTGAGAATATTTGATAGGGTTTTCAGTCGATTCTTTTTTAGAGGTAAGTACCTTTATTTCTTAATTTCAATATTAGTCATCTATATTTACTTTATATATCAATACAATTCATATGTAAGTGTAAAATATTGGTTTTGGGGTCTCTTTTATGTGCAAACCATTGTTCTAGGACCCCATCCATATTTTATCCTCTATATTTTGGTGAACCTGACGTACTTACTCTCCTTTCTTTTGTGGATTTAGATGCCCTATTGTGTTAGATTTGTGGTTAATATTTTCTTGCATTAAGATTAGGTTTATTTATGCCCTTGCATTTACAATTCAAAAATCCAAAAAAATTGCAAAATTTCTTTAAAAATACAAAAACATTTACATTTTCATGCTTTTAGTATTCAACATGTATGATTCTTGTTTTGAGTACTTTGATGAGGCTTTTGTTGTTCAAGATGATAGATCCCTTAATGAGGTACATGGAAGTGATGATGAAAATTGTTTGAATGAGATCTCCATTGATCCTATTCCTATTTCATCTTCCTCTACAACCTCTTCAATTGACCTTTACAAAGATGAGTTGGGGATTGATGTTCATTCTTCTCCTCATTTATGTCTTTTCTATGAGCCTTGTTTACAATACAATTTAGCTTCTTTCCCCTTTAGGGATCAAGCTTTAATGAATCATGGCACTCCTACAATGCTCTTTATGAATAGGGATGATAATCCTCCTATTTGGGATGAACCTTTAAATTTGGATATTGATTACTCTCTTCCTCATGAAGCCAATTTGGATAATCCTCCTATTTGGGACGAACCTTTGGATTTCGATATTGATTTTCTTCATGAAACCATTGTAGATAATCCTCCTATTTGGGATGAACCTTTGGATTTGGATGTTGATTACTCTCTTCCTTATGAAACCATTTTGGATAATCCTCCTATTTGGGATGAACATTTGGATTTGGATGTTGATTACTCTCTTCCTCATGAAGCCATTGTGGATAATTCTACCTTTTGGGATGAACCCTTGGATAAAAACATTGATTTATCCTCTCCTTGTGAAGAATTTTTGATACAAAAGGATGACATATTCTCTAGAACACACTCCCCTTATGCAAAATAAGATGACATTATAAATCCTTCACCTCCATTTGGGATTCCTTCTAGTGATGAGAGATTAGCGGAGAAAGATAAGAATTCCCTTAATACTCTTCCTCTTAGTGGTGATCTTATGGGAAATCAAGATCCTACCTCACATAATTCTTACCATAATATTACTTATCTCTATTCCAACCCTTTTCCAACTGTGGTTCCAAGTGTTCCTCTGGTTGTGTCTTCCATTCATATCATGTCCTACACTTTTACTACTATTCCTAATCTTCCTAATCCTAATCCTATCTTTCCTAATCTGATTCCTATTTCTCCATCTACTATTCCTAGTTGTTCCCATGCTTATGTTGAGGTTCAAACTATGGTTCATGATGTAGATGTGCAAAGATTCTTCAAAGTATCTTCTCCTTATTATCCGATCCATAAAGATAAAAGAAAAGAAACTTCTCCTTTGAAATTTATTCATAATTTTACCCCTCACTCTCTTTTCTCCTCTATACTAGGGGGCAAGAGGTATATTTCTTCCTATCTTTTAGAATCCATTATGTTCCTCCTTTGAGGTTAATTGGTTATTCTTTGGTTTGTATTATTATTTCTTTTCATCCATTGCTCTCTTCTATTATTCAAGATATCTTTTCTAGGACATGTGTTTTGCAAAGGTATCCCTTGCCTTTCATCCCTGGGGGGTCAGGTTCTTCCTTCTCTCTCTTTGTCTAGGGAACTACTTTCCTTATCTTAGTGGTATTTGTTTATATTGCAATATTATTTCATCATATTGATAGATGTTTTGACTATGGATAACCTTCTTATACAAGAAGTTGTTGTCATAAGTCATCACTTCCTCTCTATGTTGCAAATTATGTTCTTTATAAAATCTCACCCTTGTTTGGTGTTAGAGTTGTCTCCCTCATTCAAGGATTCCTCTTCCTCTTCTTTTTAGGGGGCTTGATGATTGAATCTTTGTTCCTACCTTTTGAAAGATGATATTTTATCTAAAGCACTCCTCTATGATGGGGGTCTTGTTGATAAGATCTCTTTCATTTGAGGATCCTTTTCCATGAGTGACATATCCTTTTCATGATTATCTATACTCTTGGATGTAGGGGTCAATATCCCTTGCTAAGAATATGGTATACATTGTTGTAAATAGGATATCTCCTTGCATTGTGAAGTATGTATCCTCTTCCATCTTTGTTCCTACACTTGGGGGGCAAGGATGCCATCTCCTTCTTTTCTATCTTTTTGGGATGCACCTCTTTCCTTGGGTAAGCAGTATTTATCTATTATCTGATATCCAATCATACATGAAAATTTTGGTTTGCATTTGAGGGTCTTTGTCCTTAATCATAACCTATTTTTATTGTTTGACATTGGGTTCCCATGGTTGATATATCTCTCACCTTGGAAACTGAACAGTGTGCTATCCCTCATAAGGGTTACTTTCTTTTCACTTCTTGCATGATATCTCTTTGCATTCATCCCTTCCATGGCCTCATAGGATCTATGACCTTCTTGGCTTAGACTAGGTGTTGTCTGTGGATATTGTCTTGATGCTAAAGAAGGCTTTATCCTTGTTCTTTTCTTTCCTTAACATGTCAAAATAGTATGTTTTTGCCATATTGAGGGGGGCATCTATAGGGTCTCCCTTGCACTATAGTTTTTTATTTTTACATGCTAAATCTTGGAAGGTAACGCACATAAGTTGCTAAATCCTGAAAAGACACACATCCATATGCTAAATCTTCCAAAGGTAACACACATAAGTTGCTAAATCCTGAGGAGACACGCATTTTTCAAAATTTTCAATATGCTAAATCCTTTGAAGGTAACACACATAACTTGCTAAATCTTGAAGGGACACACATTTCCAATTTTAAATATGCTAAATCTTGGAAGGTAACTCACATAAGTTGCTAAATCTTGAAAAGACATGCACCTATATGCTAAATCTTCCAAAGGTAAAGCACATAAGTTGCTAAATCCTGAGGAGACATGCATTTCATATTCATAGTGATACAAGAAGGTGGATCTATGAGTATTCCAAGAGCTGCCAAAAGACACATTACAATTGCAAGCACAGTTTATGGGTGAACCTGTTGGGTTTTCCCTCCAGGGTAATTCATGGTAAGGTGGGCATCTTACTGGGCGAGGTAATCACTTTCTCCTTTCTCTCTTTTTGCTTTCATGCTAGTAGGAAATGATCATGAAGCTATGTTGTTTATAGTGTTGCTCTTGTCTTTCTTATGTAATCATTTATGCTTTTATGATAGCTTTCCAAATATGATATTAGTATGAGAAATATTTCTTAGCAAGGTTTCTTATGCTAATTGATTTGGGTTATTTAGTGCTAACCCATGTTCTTTTGGTTTTCTATTTTTGCACCCTCATGCGTGTATGTTGAGTTAGAATCCTTAGTCTGGGGGCTTGTGTCCTTAACTAAGTGTTATTTTATCTCTTTGCAAATCCACTTGGATCTCCTCTTTCTTCTCCTTTACCAAGAGTTTGCATTGAGTCCATACTCTTGCTAAAGTGGGGGCTTAATGTATCATCTTAAAATGGAATCACTTCCATGTTAATAGCATTTAGCCCTCTGAGTAAGTGGTTTGGGGTCATGTCGAATTCCTTGAATGGATATTTGGCTTGGATCTAGCTTTTTCCCCATTTTCCCACTTCTTCCTAGCATTTTCCTGGCATTCTGGACTATGAACCTGAGGTTTTTGACCATAAGGTCAAAGTCAACCTTATGGGGTCAAAGTCAACCTTGATCCTAACTAGGTCAGGAACAACCTCGATCCTGCCCTAGTCAGGTTTGAGCTTGACCTTGACCCTAGGGTTTGGGATCTTCGGGGTTAGCTTCTGGTTGTAGGACTTCATCAAAATCTTGCATTTTCCCTCTTCGGGGCCACTATTTCTCAGATTAAGTGTTGAATTATCAAATTAATATTTGAGGTGGACCTTTCTTGATATTTTTATAGGATTCATAATTTATTATTGGAGATTAGCTTTCTTGAGTTTTGTGCCTAATGCTCAAATTAACTTTGGGGTTGGCCTTACCTCAAATTTTGTAACAAGGCTCTTAAATAATTATTTTATTTCTATATTAAGGGTGGTCCCCTCCTAGAGTTTTGTGTCAAGAATTTAATTTAATTTACCTCCATGTGCACCTCCCTAGAGTTTTGTGCCATGGGACCTTAATTATTGTTTTCTACGAGGCCCCTCTTGTGCCCTAGATCACTATAAAAGGGAGCCTTCCTCCTCTCATTTTCACCAAGCAATTTCATGATCAAGGCATCAAGTTTTGTGAGAACATATCTCTCAATCAAGTTTTCATGCTCAAGAACTCTCAAGAAAAGCATCCATTCAAGCATTCAAGTCCTCTTCTCCATCCAAGTTCTCCATTGAAGATCAAGGATTCAAGCATTCAAGCCATTGAAGGGATTTGGTTCAAGCATTCAAGATTCATCATTCAAACCTTAGATCTAGCCATCATGATGGTGTGATCTTCCTTCAAGATCCTTTGTTCATCTTCAAGATCCATTTCATTCTTCCCTCAAAGTGGATTCCAAACATACAATCATGGAGGTTTGATTTACATGTTGAAGCTTTCATATCAACATACTTGATTACATTTCAAATACAATTGCATTATCTATTGAATTGCAAGCTTCATTGTTAGATCTACTTCTACTACTTGCTAGCATTCTCCATTTCAATTTCAATATTAAGGTTGATTTGAAACCGGGGTTTGAACAAGGCAAACCCCCCAAACAAACAACAAAAACCCTCTTTTTCTTGTAGGTACAGGTGCAGAATTTCAGACCTAAGAGCAGATTTGGATACCCTTTTTAGCAAACTTTCGAGATCCATGAACAAAGTCAGAGTTGACCTTCATTTTCATGAGGTTTTCATTGAACTTTTATGATGGGCAAGGTCAACCTGATCTAATCTCAGCAAAATATTTTTGGGTTTTGTAGATCTTGTAGTTTCTGTTTAGACTTGTTAGAATCAACAGTTTTTGAGATCGTTCGACAGGGTTTTCAGCTTATTCTTTTTTAGAGGTAAGTATCTTTATTTCTTAATTTCAATATTAGTCATCTATATTTACTTTCTATATCAATACAATTCATATGTAAGTGTAAAATATTGGTTTTGGGGTCTCTTTTATGTGCAAACCATTGTTCTAGGACCCCATCCATATTTTATCCTCTACACATACACTTTACAGCTCATCACTTTATCGGCTAAACTAATCATTTAATTCCTTTCTATTTTGCTTGGTTAAAAAAGAAATGTGTTGGTGAACACAAGCCTGGTTAACACTATGCTCGGTATACACTACATTTCATCGGTGTATACTAGAATGCTTTATTTACCGACAACACTGCTTTGTGTCTTTCAGCTCTATCCTTCATCATAGATGAATGCAACATAATAAAGTCAATTTCATCAAGTCATAGACTCATCAACAAGTTACTCAGTGTATTCCTTATCCTCATTTGATGTATACATCTTCCTCATGTAGATATTTCTATTCTTCATCTCTTTCTCCTTTCTTCAGATGTGTTGGTATAGTAACTTACAAGATAAGTATGTCAAGCTAGTTGACATCAATGATAACATAATACTGATTTAATCATCTTGCATATCTAATCAACAACTCCTTAGTAATATTGAATTACAGATTCTCCATTCAGGTTCTAAATCAGTTGTAGTTCATCACTAGTTTTAGTTCATGACTAGGAATGGACAGGGTAGTCTTTTGACCACCTATTCTAGGAGTCTGCCTTTTCCACTACCCCTATAAACTCAGGAATCTGACATCCAAGTTTAAGAGGAATCTTCATGGGCCTATTTGTAGGATTTTCCATTTTTAGGAGGTCAAGGGGTTTTCAATAAAGATTCCTAGGTTTTCTTTATATACCTCTCACTTAGGTGATTGAAGTTAGTTCTTCATTCTCTCTTTCTTGGAGGTGAATGCTTGTAGCTCTGGAGAAGAAGATTGATTTACTTTTCTCCTTTTCACTGAAATAAAGTAGTATTCCTTCTCATCCCTATTATTTTTTGAGTTTTCTATTGGAATTCATGTCAAAGCTATTGTGATTCTGTTATCCTTTACTTTGCATGTTTGTTCAAGTTGAATATTCAGGAAAGTGTTTTGTAATCATTATTCTAATCTATGTATGTTTGGGCTTTAAGTCTTGGAAGCTTTTCCCTTGTTTAATCCAAGAACCTCTTTATTTCAAAATATCAAGGCAATAGGGTCAAGTTGTGAATCACAAAGTTATTTCAGATGTCATTATGAGTTTGCTTCAATTTGTGGATCTTTCAAGTTCGGTGAATCACCTAGTTTAGTTTCAGTTTCACGCACTCTCTCCCTTTTCCTTCAAAGCTCTATTAAGTTTCAGGTGATTCAAGGGGAAGCTGACCCCTAATCTAGAGGTCTACTTTCTGATAGGTTACCCAAATCCTGAAAGTAGTCCCATGTTTCACAGGATTGCTAGGTTCTAGACTTAGCCATACTTGAGTGCAATCCCTAGTGACAATAGTACCTTCATAGGGTTATTATTGTAAATAATTAAATAAAATAACTAAATTACCACAAAGGAAGAGCTATTTTAACAAATAAAGATCAATTAAGCACTCTATGGATCTCTAACTAGGGATGTTAATGATGAAGCTCTCAACAAGCCTCCATTAATGACAGTCCTAGAATGAGAATAAATGGTAAAGCAAGCTAAAATATTCAATTCCAAATTAAAATGCTAAATAACTTCTATATTTTCCTTTCTAGCTCAAAATCTCAAGAGGTTAGATGCAATTCTCAGATTTGTGGATGAATTATGAGTGAATTATGCCTTGCTTTTATAGGATTTGGCAAGGGTAGGGGGTGTAGTTGGATTTGATCAAGGTTGAGTTGGGGTTAAGTCCTTGGTTCCACCCTTTGGAGACAATTTAAATGGATTGTCCTCAAAGCTTGGGACAAGGAGACAAGATGAGTGGACAAGATGTTCTTTTCAATTGAGTGATTGAGATTCATTTTGGCTTGATCCATGTGAGCTCTTTCCTTAAATCCTATTGGTTGAGGTTTTTTCCTCCCATGTGGTGTTGAGAGAAAATAGGACTTAATTAATTGAATTTAATTAATTTGTTTAACCATGTGTACCCATTGAGTCGGTTGATTTGATTTTAAATTGAACTATACAATTAATTGAATTAATTGCACATTGATTTAATTTATCATGATTTGATAGGTTTTAATTGATCTTTTGGCTTTTGATTTTTAATTAAATTGAATTAAAGCTCGATTTTAATTTTCATTGGCTAAATGTTTGTTTTGATTCAATTGCCTTGATTTCTCCTTAGTTTGGCCTTGATTAATCACATGAATGATCCTGCCCACTTTTCGGTGATTACAAATGCCCCTCTTTGAGTCGACATGCAAAGCGTGTCGATTCAAATAATGTTTTGATCCAATTGATAAAAGGTCTTGGTTCTATCAATGGTCAATCTTGATGTTCGATATGAGATGCAAATTCTAATGATAGGATTGATGTAGTTCTGATTGATTTGATATTTTTTATGGTCGATTCAATGATAAATTTCTTGATATGGTACATGATTTGATTTGGTGTTTGATGCCCCTTTCACTTGATTAGCAAAAAATTTCTTGATAAAAGATTATGCTATGATTTGATGGCCGTGCCCTTGATTCGATGATGTTGCTGCTATTATTGATTATCCGAGTGTATGCCCCCTCGAAAATGAAATGAAATTTGATAGATGTTTTGAAAATGTTGATGGTTTAGGTCAGTTTGCATTAATTAGGTCAATTTATAATGAATTTTGATTTCATTTTCGATAATGTTTTTGCATTTGCATGATGAAAAATACCCCTAATTTTGTCGATTTAGTGAAAAATTTGGGTCCCCGGGCCCCCTCTGGTTAAAGATTCCCTTTTTAGGTCAACAATGCCCCTTTTAGGTCAAAAAGGTCTATATAAAGGGGTAAAAAGTCATTTTTTACTATTCATTTTCACTTTCACTTGTTGAATTTTGCTCTGACTTCCTTTGACTTTTCCACGATGGTGATCCCGATACATGAGCATAGGTTCGAGTGCGCCCACTGATATCATCCACCACTCACCTACGGTCCCTCGATAAGTGCCTGAACCTCTCAAATTTTCAATTTATGCATTTGATTTCAAAAAAATTGAATTTTTCTAGGAAACAACCCTCTTTTTTTGTTTTTTGAAATTAAAATAGCACTTTTACCACTTTTAACAGTGTGTTTTCATTTTTTTCAGCTCTTTCACAAAGTGAAATTGTGCGTTTACATACCTATTCCAGGGCATGAACCATTTTTGGATTTTTGAGTAGTGCGTATAATTTAAATTTTGCATATGCTATTTAGATTAGCGCATTTGATTTTTTAAATGGCGCTTTTACATAGTTTTAGCAGTTTTGCATTGATGTTGCACTTTTCAAATTTTAACTAGCACTTTTAAACTTTTTAATAGCGCTTTTGATTTTTAGCACTTTTAAACCCTGAAATAACACTTTCACCCTGATAGGAAATGTTTAAATTGCCGTAGTCAATTTTTCAAACTGTTCAACATCATCGATTAGATAATTGGTTTAGGTAACAAATTTGATATTATAGCGAGTTGTAAGATGTCAGTATGAGTCAGTCATAGTTTAAATGTTTGATCATTAATCTAAATTTTGATGATGAATGATGATGAATTTTCCATCCTCTTTGAATAGACTTAGGAAAATTGATTGTGGTTTGAAATTTGTAAATGTTTGATTGACTTAGATTAATCCAAATGCTAACTAATTTTAAAACTAATGTAATTGAACTTGCTTTGTGCAGGAAATGCTTAATTCATTTGCTATCTATGGTTTGTATCCTTTACCTATGAGTATGATTGATGACTTGAGTGCATTTGATCAGAGACATATCGGCCTTTGTGGATTGTCTTTCCTTCTTCCTGTACCTCGATTCTGAGTGAATCAGGGTTTGATCACTACTATGGTCAAGAGATGGCACTTAGACCATAATACCTTTCATTTACCTATGGGTGAGATGATGATCACCCCAGAGGATGTATATCGTATCCTTCACCTTCCTACCAGAGGAGAGCTAGTATACTATGATTCTGTTTATGATGGAGCAGTGTGTCGGCGGGTCTTCCAGGATTTGACCATTAGAGATGATCACATCCAGTGGTCATAGTTTCATTCTTTTTCGGTGTTGCTAGCAGTATTAGGTGGTTTTATTGGTGGGTTCCTTGTTCTTGACAGACGAGGTCATGGTTTTGCAGTTAGATGGGGTCGTATTTTTGAGGACTTGATGGAACATGCTCGATGATTTGATTGGAGATCCTATTTGTTGGCTCAGTTGTATCATGAGCTACATATAGTTGTGTATCGATGATCTTCCACACTCACTATAGGAGTTATAATTTTATAGTTTTGGACTTGGGAGCATCTCCCAGTGACACACCTAATAGTAGCACGATAGTGAAATCTAAATTGGCCATTCGCCTAGATGTACGAGGGGATGGTGATATCGACCCACAAGGTCCCACATGGGTAAATTAGATTACTGGCATGATGTTATCAATGATATGGATGTGGTGATCTAGCAGCCTTATCTGGGATGTGAGCCGTGGCCTAAGGATAGCACTAAGTTTCCCTTCATGTTCTGTCCGCAGTGGATGATTGGGTGTACCCCATATATTATTGAAAGATTTTTCTTCAGGAGGGTATTACGTCAGTATGGATGCACATAGGGTATGCCTCAGGGTGTTGCTATGTATGCTCAGGTCTAGGGCGAGAGATCTCTATGGAGCCCTTGTGTAGATTTTAGGACAGCTCGTTAGGAGGCTTGAGACCTTGGGCATTTACCATGGTTGATGAGAGAGAATGTTATGGATGCTAGTGTTACAAATGAGTAAATTGATTAGTTTTCTTAGAACCCATTTATGAGGTTCACAGATCCAACCAAGAGAGTCCTAGGCATAGATGAGGAGTCAGATGGTGACAGTGGTGATGCTGTTGATGAGGATGATGATGGGGATGATGGAGATGGTGGGAGGGGTGGAGGTAGAGTTTGAGCATGGTGTGGATGATGGGGTCGTCGAGTAACTAGAGTGGATAGAGTTCATATTCTAGTTATCACTATTGCTCCTATTCCTCCTAGGGGTGGTGGTGGTCAGGCTAGAGGTGGTGCGCATAGAGCACTTCATTAGGTTAATGTGGATCCTGCTGTAAGATAGGGTTGACATAGAGCTAGATGAAAGAGAGATATTGATGCATAGGTTGCATAGGTTTTATTAGATTAGGCACATGGTTCTCCTAATTAGTAGGTGATACCACCAATTATTCCACGGGCTGCACCTTCTCAAGCACCTACTTCTACTTTGATGCCATCTTCTTCACATCCATCTTCTTCCAATTTTGTTCCATCATTATCAGATCCATCTTCTTCCATGCCTTCTTCTTCTTCTATACGTCCACCACAAACTTCTTCTACACAAGATCCTAGTGTATTTGCACTAGAGGTTCGAGCTTTACCATCAGATGTCTCTAAGATTAGATAGGAGATGAGGCAGCTGAGTTCCATGATGTAGGCATTTATGACAATGATGAGTTAGCATGGGTTACAACTGAGCTCTAGTTGTCCTCCAGATAGTGCTCCTAGTCCTGATGGTCGAGATGGTGCTGGTGGGTTGGCTAGTTGATCCATGATTTGAGCTATTTTAGATTCTTTCCTTGATGTATATGATCTCATTCTTTTGTTGATATCGAGACATTGGAATCTATTATATCTTTTGATTCATCAATGTTGTTTATGCTAATACATTGATACTTTGATGGACTTTGATGTCTGGATATTGTATTTATGATCTTTACATAGGCTCTGATATTCTGTTGATTTTATGATGATGTTACCATAGACTCTGATACTCAGTTTTGATAACTTTCACTATATATGATGTCATGATGTGTTGGATCTCCTTTTCAGGTGTTTTAGCATGATATGTAGATCTAGATGGTTCTATCTCCTATATGCTTTGTTTTATGCTTTTCAGATGAGATTTTTGATATGTATGCACATGTTCTAGTGATTCTTAAATGGTTGTCTTATGTATGACATATAATAGATGGATGAATGTAATGAACTTTAATGATTAATGCTTTATTATGGATGCAATGATTTATAGATGTGTTTAATGAATAATTTTATAGAATGGATTTCTTTTGGTAATATGGATAGCTTTATGGTATGTAGATGTGATGTAATGCAATGATTTCAAGTATATGATACTTAATGATTCTAGATGTTCTATGATATCAATGATGATGCAATGTCCTATGCTCTTATATGAATAGATTTATTTGCATGATGCATTGTATTCTAAGATGACTTAAATGATATGCACCTAATGATGATTTTATGTTCTATTTGAAATGCAATGATTTAATGGATGTAATGATGTAATGATTTTGACCTAATGAATGCAATGATAATGCACTTAATGGATGTAATATGAATGATTTCTTTTGCAAAGAATGATGTGTTCTAAATGAAATAAATATTGAATGATGTAATCTAATGCACTTAATGATTTTTAACATGGATGAATGAATGCAACGTAATGCAATTAATGTTATGTAAATGGATTTACATGATTTATGAAACCTAATGCAATTGATTTAAAATGAGACTTAATGCAATGATTTAAAATGAACCCTAATGAAAATGATTTAAAATGCAGTTTTATGCCATGATTAAAAATGAATCTAACAAATGCAAGTGAACTAATGGAATGCACTTTTGTTTTTGTTTGTTTTTTATTTCCAACACACTCGATCACATATAGTTTTTTATGCTCACTTGCTTTCTTGATTTGACCACACCCCCTTTCTCTTTTCCTCTTGCAATTTAAACTAAGAAAGGCAAAATACATTAAATGCATTTAATCTAAAATGTATGCTACTAACTATCATCATTAAAAAATTTGGAGCTTATATTCATCATTGAGCAATTTTTTGGAATCCCATTTAGTACAACCATCACTAGTTCAACCATGATGATATGAATACCTTTTGCACCTCTTTTGTTTCTTTCCCATCTCTTTTCTAGTATGACTATCACTGATTGAAGCCAATAATGAGAGTGCGAATACCGATTTTGTCAGATTTTATGTTGCAAGTGGATTTTGGTATTATGATATTGAACATCAAAATATCCAAGGTATCCTTTTGCATAAACAAACAAAGATCTTAATTTTATCCTATGTACAAGTCCTCGATGATTCTTTGATGATCACTTCCTTAGACAAATAATACATGCTTTAGAACTTTGATCTTAAGATAGTCAGTCAGAAATAACATATCATGCTTTCATCATAGCTTATCTCATTTAAAAACTTTCATTGATTCACTAGAAAGATATGATTTCATCAATCAAGTTAACACTTAGAGAATTTTGCAATGTTTTTCAAATCCATATTTCAAGTATAGTTCCATCCATTTCATACTTTTAATCCTGTTAAAGATAGGGTCATGTAAGATCTCAGATCAAATTTTATGTTTGGTTCAAATTGGATTAGAATAAAGATTTGATTAAGTGCTTCACTTGCATTTTTGATGAATTGATTCGATGATTGATTGAAATTTGATTTTGATGAAACCTTCCTCCTTTTGAGTAGATTGCCCCCAGTTTGATATGATTTCAATGTTGGACTTAGGAAAATTTGCCGATTGGGTGACCAAAATCTTTAGGTACTTGCAAATGCAACTGTGGGATTTTATTATGCAATATATACAAATGATGGTGAATGCAATATTTACAAGGATGACTGCTAGGTATGCAACTGACTTGGACTTTCAATGGTGCCTGTTTACCAGGTTTTCATTGATTGAATGGATCTTGCTTTCTTTTTCTATTTTTAAAGCTTTTTCTCTTTTTTTGCTACCAAGGCACCTATTTGCTAGGTTTTCACCAAGGCACTTTTTCTCTTTTTTCAATTTTTTTGTATTTTCTCATTTTTCAATTTTTTTCTCATATCATCAAGGTGCCTATTTGCTAGGTTTTCACCAAGACAACATCTTTTTGAGAATCATATATGAATGTTTTTGGCTTTCTTCATGCTCAATTTTCACTATTTTTGATCTTTTCTGCTTTTTTGATTTGTTTGGTCTTTTCTACTTTTTAATGTTTTTGGTATTTTCAAGATCTCTTTTGACTATATATAATAAATAGGATGCTTTCCATCTAATTTTATGATACTCTTTATACTCTTTCATCTGTCTCATGTATAGAACCTCTTTAGATGAATGCTATTGATAGGTTCTTGTAATTCTTCTCTATCACAATCAGCTAACTTATAGGTACCGATCCCAAAAGACAAAGTGATCACAAAAGGTCCTAACTAGTTTGCTTCCCATTTTCCTTTCTTTTCTCTTTCTACTTGATTCTTGGGATTTTATCGCAAAACTAAGTGACCTATTTGGAATGTTCTTGACTTGATGTGCTTGTTATAGGTCCTTGACATTCGATTTTGATATATTTTTAAGTGATCAAATGCTTGTTACTGTTTCTCATCTAGTAGTTCTAGTTCATGAAGCCTAGAAACTCAATAATCTTCCTCACTTATCAAACCAGGTAGAGATACTCTTAAGGATGGAAGTTCTACCTCCAAAGGTAAAAGTTCTTTTGTTCCAAAGACTAAGGAAAATGGTGTAGCTCCTGTTGGCGTTCTGATACTTTTCCTATAAGCCCATAAGGTTGGATTTATTTTTATATGCCAATCTCTACCTGAATTGTCAACTGTTCTCTTCAATATCTTCAAGATTTTTTTATTTGTTGCTTCGGCTTGTCCATTACCTTGGGGGTAATAGATTGAAGATGAGTGATGGATCATGTGAAACTTGGTACATAACTCTTTTAGGTCCTTGTTTTTGAAATGCTTTGCATTATCTGTTATGATAGCATGAGGTATGCCATATCTACATATTATGTGGTTTAGGATAAACAAGGATATCTGCTTTCCTATTACAGTTGATAAGGGTACAACTTCCACCCATTTGGTAAAGTATTCTACTACCGTGATAATGAATTTATGACCATTGGAAGATGGTGGATAAATCATTCCTATTAAATCTAGACCCCATTGATAAAACAACCAAGGTGTTGTCATATGATGAAGCTCTTGTGCAGGAACATGTATCAAGTTTCCATGATATTGACACTTTCTACAAGTTTTAGCAAAGTGACAAGCGTCTTTCTCCATTGTAGGCCAAAAATATCCTATCCTAAGAAGTTTCTTAGCTAGGGTTAAACCATTAAAATGTGACCCACATATCCCCTCGTGAATTTCTCGTAAGGCTACGTTTGATTCCTCTTTCTCTAAACATCTAAGAAGCATTCCATCTAGACTCTTATGATACAATGTGTTATATATTAATTTATAATGAGTGGCTTGTCGAATAAAGCTTTTCTTTTGGTTCTTGGTTTGGTCCATGGGTAGGATTTGGTCTTTTAAGTAGGTGTAAATAGGTCCATACCAAGGTGATTCATGTGTTGTTAGCAAAAAAATGGTATGAGGATGGGTAGGGTCAAATGTGGGTTGCTCAACTTCTTCTACCAGGAATTCATATCTGGTGCTTTGATCTGGTATTTGAAGAAGTGATGCCATAGTAGCCATTGCATCTGCTGCTTTGTTCTTCTCTATCTTGGAACTTTCTCAAATGTGATGAGAGTGAAGTATTTCTTGAGATTCTCAACCATGTTCTTGTAAGGTACCATCTTGTCATCCTTTGTCTGATATTCATCATTAATTTGATTAATGACTAATTGTGAATCTCCATAGACTTGTAGTCTTGTCACTTTCCACTCTAATGCCAACTTGATTCCAATGAATAATGCTTCATATTCAGCTATGTTGTTTGTGCATGGGAATAGCAATTTATATGACTTTGGAATTGTAGATCCTTGGTGAGTAATCAAAAGCACGCCTGCTCCTGATCCATGTTGTGTGTAGGAACCATCAAAATATAGTTGCCATGTTTTTGCTTCCACATTCACAATTTTAGAATCTAGAAATTCCACTTGTATTGGGTGGTCATCTTGTAATGGTGATTCTGCTAATTTATCAGCTATGACTTGGCACTTAATAGATTTGTGATCCACACATTCTATGTCTAATTCACTTAGCACCATGACCTATTTGGCTAGCCTTCCATTTAATGTTATTTTGCTAAGAAGATATTTCAAGGGATCAATCTTTATAATGAGTCTAATCTTGTGAGATAACATATAGTAGCGTAATTTTTGGGAAGAAAAAACCACGGCCAAACATGCTCTTTCGATGAAGGTATAGTTCAACTCATATTTCACCAAAGTCCTACTTATGTAGTAGATAGCCTTTTGTAGTGCCTCCCTCATTCACTCTTTGCACGAACATCATGATGGTGAGGTTTTGACTATCATTCTCGAAGGGTAAGATCATGTTGGTCCCATGTGAGGGAGAATCCATGAGGAGGATTGTTTTAGAATGTGTATCAATGTTCTGCGTGAACTAGGAGACACATGATATGGTCTTGAATCATATTCCAAAGACCCTTAGAATAGGGATGAGTCATTCTCATGGATGCAATGATTGTTACTCACATTATGGTTGATGGCATCATGAGATGCTCCTTTCCCAGATCTTCCTTATGTTTATCAGTAGTTTATCTTTGGAAGTCATGTCAAGTGTTTTAAGAGATTCTATCTTGGTATTATCTTTCTGCATAATAGGCTCATTAATTAGAAATTTATGTTGTTGCATTATGATTTGTGTCTTGGTGGATAGAGGTTTGATCACCATTTGTGATGTACTCTTTTCATGTTACTTATACACTCAAAATCCTAGGATGCTTTGTGTTTAAAATAAGATTAATTGAATTCAACAAATCCTTGTGATAATACTATCAAGTGCACATTTTATATAAAATTGTATTGGAATAAGGTAGTTTAAATTAATAAAAGGGTGAAATATATATATATATTCTAATGTAGTTAAATATTGTTCCCATGTGTATGCAATCTCTAGAAGAAATGCAGCAGGGAAGGTGTGAGTGTACCACTACTAAATGTTGAAATGTTTCTATTTGGATATGAATGCTTACATAAAGGACTATTTGAATTCATTTTATGTTGAGACATGTATTAATAGAAAAGTGATTATTAGATCCTAACATTGAAAGGGAGATTACACATAGAATGCTTTGATGTTATAATAATGCAAGAAAAGTGAATCATTTGAAATGTAGCTTGTAAATAATTTAGGACTTATTTTCACGCTGGATTATTAGGTCTTGACTTATGGTATTGATGAATTATTTAATTTAGAATATTATGCCATAATTTCATGTTTATACAAGAAGATTTTATGTGATGATGATATATGACTTTTACTTTCATGCTATTTATTAGGTCATGAGCATAGTGATAGATGAATCTTTGATTTAAGTATGACACTTTGATGTTACACTCATGTTAGGAGAATTTATGAGAAATGATCATGATTATTATGTAGGTGAATTAGCATGTATCATTTTATTCTTGACTTTATATGCTTTAGAAATGCTATGTTGAAAATGATAATAATTATTATGAAATGCAGTTAGAAATTTATGACGTTAAGAATGTGATTTTTTAGATGTATTCTATTTACATATATATATGTTATTGACATTTCATGAGCTATTGATATTTTTTCTAGTGTGCAAGTAAGACCATGGATATATTAGGGGAAATCAAAGATGGATAATTGTTAAAATTATGTTAAGCCAAGGTTATCCCCAAGGGGAGAAATTAACCTCGTTGTAAAGTGTAATTTTTGTAAAGTGATGCATGAGTGTAATTATTGATTATGGTTATTTTATTTTATTATTTTAGTCTACTTGGCATGCCATGTGTATTGTGTTTTAATGTGATTTATTTGTGGTGTCAATTGACACATGTCATGTGAGTTGGCATGCCCAAGTGCTTAATGTGTGTGAGTGGTCTCTATTTTTAGGGGCCATGAGTGGGAATCTCTTTCATTTTCGGATTCAATCTTTAGGTGGTCTTTTGAGTGGCTTTTAATGACCATTTATGATAGCGGAGGTTAAAAATAGGCTACCCCATAGTGGTGCCATATGTTGGGGGTCAAACTTTGACCATTATGATGCATTTTGACTATTTTTGCCCTTCCAAAAGATGCCCTTTTGAAAAGTGACAAAATTGGAAGAGGCATGTCAAGCCCACTCCTCATTTGAATTTCCCTCTTTTGTTTTGAAAGGTTTAGGGTTTGTCTTCTTAAGGAGATGGACGGAAAATTTGTGGGTAATTGACCACTCTCCAATTTTTGGAGACTTGAGAGTTTGTGAGATTGTGAGTCTTGTTGGGGACTTTTGGAAGATTTTGGTTGGCAAAGGAGGAGATGAGTTGGAAAGCTCATCTCAACCCTCTTACCATTAGCTTGGATCAAGGTTGGATCTTGAATTCTCTTGTCCTTATTGTTGTGTATATTTTTACTTTTCTATGTTGTGTGAATGATAGCTCTTTATGTAGATTCATGGCTTCTTGTCTTTTCATGTATGTGTATCTTCCTTTCTTTGTTGCAGTGTTTTCTTGGGGTGTGCAAGGCCAAACTCACCCTTGGGAGGGAAGAGAGCCTTGATGGGTGAAGGGAAAAAGTTGGGACTAATCATCTAGTGTAGAGTCCTTCCTTAAGGAGGAAGGGGATAAGGCATGGATGTATGGGCATCCATGTTTCCATCTTATGTATATTATTATTTGGGGTCATAAGGGAGTTGATATTGTGTGGAATGTGAAGGGTTGTTGGTTGTATCTTTGGCCTTGTGAAGGATATCTATATATCCTAGGTGGGACCTAGGTAAGATAGTAACCCCTAATAATTATTATCATTGAATTAATAATTGTGACATTATTTTAATGTTTTAAATCACTAAGTTGTTTTACTTTATGAATCCTGAACATTAATTTTATTATAATTAAACTAAGGGAATTTTAATATTAATTTATTTGTTCAAGCAATATTTATCATGTTTTAATTTTATTGGACATTTAATTATTAATTTATAAAGATTAATTGTATTATTAATAATTAAATGCCTATTTGTATTTCTCTTGATTATTAAATTATTAGGGAGATTGATAAACTTATAATCCCTAGGTGGGACCTAGGTAAGTTATTACTTCCTAATAATAATTACTTCAATTGATATTTATATCACTATTTAAATGTTTAAAATCTCTAAGTAGGATTAATAATTATGTATTTATATCTTTAATTAAATTATAATTAAACCTAAGGGGATTACGATTTTAATTCAACTATTTATTTTAATTAATATATGTCCAAGTTCTTGTGTGCCCTTGTATGCAACTTAGTTGTTAGTGTTTTAAAAAAAAAAATTGTTGTGTGTTTTGCCTTAATTTTTGGGCATGACACCTTTTCTTTTCCTGATTCATCTTCTTGTGCCAAAAGTGCCCCTAATGAATGCTCGGTCACTGAAATGTATAGAATCAAAGGTTTTCCTCTTATAGGTGGCATCAAATTTGGAGGGTTCATTAGATATTTCTTCAATAAATTGAAGGCTTCTTCACATTTTTCATCCCATTTGAAAACTATGTCCTTATGAAGGAGTTGAGTAAAGTTATGGCATTTTTCTGCCAATTGAGAGATGAACCTTCAAATGGATTGGATCCTACCTTGAAGAGATCTCATATGACTTATGTTTCTAGGTGCTTCCATTTCCATGATGGCTTTGAATTTAGTCGGGTCTACCTCTATTCCTTTTGCTAAAATAATGTACCCCAACAACTTTCCTGATTAGACACTAAATGCACATTTCTTCAGATTTAGCCTTACTTTAAATTGCTTGAATCTTTCAATTTTTTTCTCTAATATGGGTAGATTTTCTTCCCTTGAATGAGATTTAGCTAATATGTCATCTACATAGTCCTCCATGAACTTGTGCATCATGTCATGGAATATAGTGGTCATTACTCTTTGATAGGTCACTCTAGCATTCTTTAGACCAAAAGGCATAACATTCCAACATAATGTCCCCCATGCACATGTAAATGCTATTTAATCTTGATCTTTGGGTGCTATCTTTATCTGATTATAGCCACTAAATCCATCCATAAGAGAGAACATCGAATGTCCTTCTATCAAATTCACTATGGTGTCTATACTTGGCAATGGAAAATCATCTTTAGGGAACACAAGATTTAAATCCCTAAAATTCATGCAAATTTTGATGGACTTGTCTGCTTTTGAAACTGGTACAATGTTTGAGATCCATTGGACATAATAAATGGCTCTTATAAACTGAACTTTTAGCAATTTTTCTAACTACACTTTTACAAGCAAAGCTATGTGTGGATGCATCTTTCTCAATTTTTGCTTTACTAGTATTGCTCCTTCTTTTATGTTCAAGTGATGCATAATTAGATTTGGATCCAATCCTAACATATCATCATAAGTCCACACAAAATTGAATTTCTTTTCCTTTAAAAATTTGATGAATTCTTTCCTTTCCTCACTAGATAAAGATGCCGCTAAGTGTATGATCCTTAGTTCTGATTTTGATCCAATGTTCACCTTTTCTGTCAGTTCGATCAAGATAGGAGATATTTCTTCATAGTGCTTAGGTAAAGCATCTGAACTCCCTTCCTTAGGTGCCTCAATTGGGTTTTCACCTTTGGAATCATTCTTTATTTCTTTCTCTTTTTGATCTAATGCTGCCACAACGTGGTTTTCAACAATAGATTCTTTCCATTTTTTTTATTTTTTTATTTTTTCATTTTTTTATTGAATTAGGCATTTGGATACCTCCTTTATCACTCCATCTTGATATTATGTGGTAGAAGAAGGTTCAATTTCATTTAAGTATTGGGACACCAAGTTGTCATTCAAAAAGGTTGGGAGTATGGTAGGTTTAATGGAATCCCACTCAATTAATTCTAGATAGATTAGGGTTAAGGGATCAATGTTTTGGCTTGGTTTGATGGTGTTTAAGGACATGAATTCATTTGAAGGTTTGAACATAGTATCATTCAATTCTATGACATGGGCTTCCTCTAGCTATTCTAAGGAACTAGGATCAAAGTCTTCCTCACTAGACTCCTCTAAGGTTTCTGTTGGATAAAAGTCTCATGGATTAAACCTAACATTTGATTCTTCCATAGTAGGTCTCCATGATGGTACGTAGGGTTCTCCTACCCATTTATTTATTTTAATTTCTTGAATTGGTACATTATCTAGGATGACTTGGCTTGAACTTGAGGCTTGATTTTGATTTGATTCTACAATTGATTCTTTTTCCTTGCTAGAAGTATAAGTATGAATAACATCAACTTCTTTATCTTGACATGAATCACTTGACAATGAGTCCCATTCCCAATTGTTATAATCTTCATCACTATGTGATTCTAATTGCAAAATTTAGTCATAGACTTTAGGATAGTTCTTTTGAGTGTACCCTTGTTTTAGGTACCCTAATCTTGTCTTTTCCTTGCTACCTCTCCATGTCATTTTGATTGGTTCAATAAGTCCTTTTTTCTTTGTTCCCAAAGGTCCTTGGCCTTTGTATCCCATCTTTTTCATGATTTGAAATCCTTTCCCATATTGATGTGTGGGAATGTTGATATTTTGGATGCATTTTTTCTTGGGCACTTGACTCCTCATCTTTATAAAGCCAATTAAGGATTTCATTATCATCTTCATCCATGGATGAAGAAGTATTTTCTCTCACAAAATGATCATTATATCTATGGGGTATATTGGATGGTCTTCCATATGACTTGGGGGATAATGGAAAATCCATCATGGATAAGGAATATTCCCCTATTCCTTTTTGCTTGATTTTACATTGTTTTTCAAAGTTTTTCATCATATGGTCCATCTTTTGGTAATGATCTTTTTCAAGGTTTTTTATACATCCCAAGGTGAGTGAATGCATTAATCACAGGTATCTCAACTTCGCACACTATCCAGTCAAACATAATTTTTCTATCATAGGATATGAATCTCCAAGTGTTTTGATCACAAACATAAACTCCATAGTGTCTGTACACACCATATCTAAGCTCACATGAGCTCATTCCACATAATCAGGGGCTAGATATATTCTATTATCTGCATCCAATGCTCCTCCTAAGGCCATGCAACCTTCTAGGTTGATGTAGTAATGTCAACATCATGCAAATACATAGTAGTATCTACTGTCTCTCCTTGAACCAATGCCTTATTGAAATATTTTACCTTCCACACCTTACCATCATCTTCATTTACTAGTTTCTTGAAATGATTCTTGAACTCATCCATGTACTCATTAAGACTTTTACCACTGTCACCAATATTCTTCTTTATAACCATAGGTGATGGTCTTCTTCTATTGTTCATTCCATTATACCTGCAAAACTTTTCTATGTGTCCTAAGTTGTTGCATTTGAAACATGTAAGGCGGTCTTCTATTCTGGTTAACCTGCAGCTTACAATACCTTGTAGTGTGCCCAAGGTTATTGCATTTGTAGCATGTGATCTTTGTTGTTGACTCTTCTCTAATGTAATCTTGTTTGTTCCTTGACTGATTTGGTTTCCTGCATTCTTCTTTCTTATGTCCATATGCATAATAGTTATAACAATAACTGGTAAAGGGTTTGAAAGGACCTTTACTTCTACAATCTCTTTTTATGTGTCCAACTTTGTTGCATCCAAAGCATCTACCTCTTAAAGGTCTGATATGATCTTTAGGTTCTTCATAAGTGGATCTATCTTTAGTCTTCACTTCATGTGATTCATCATTAGTCTTAGAACATTCTCCTTCATGGTATCCAATTCTAGTCATGTCTCCTTTAGTTTTTTGTCTCTCTCTTTGTTCATAAATTTTATCACTGCTCATGTGTAACTTCTCAATATGCAATTTGGATTGAGTGAGTTCACCTTTTATGATCTAATTGTACTTCTCCAATTCTTGACATTTATCCTTGTAGTGATAAGGTTTAGTCTTTATTTTTCCTATCTGCATATTTGTTTCTTTTAGTGTCTCTTCAACTTTGTATCTTACATCTTTTTCATGTTGAATTTTTTTAATCATTAGAAGATTGATTTGTTCTTTTTCTTGCTCCAACTTCTTTACTTGGTCTGATGTATCATTTTTTGATTCCTCTTTGATCTTATCCATAAGGTCTTGTCTTTGAATTCTTGAAAGTTCAAGCCATTCCTTTAGTTTCTTAATGAAACCTTTTGCTCTTCTTAATTTGAATTTGAATTCACCATTCTCAACCTTTTCTTTGTCCAGGTCATCAAGTGTTGCTTCAAAGTTCTCTTGCAAAATTTTTGAATTCATTATGATCTCCCTTAAGTTTTTTCTTTCTCTCCAAGGGCCAATAGATCTGATACCAATTTTTAGGATTAAGTAATACTGAGAGGGGGGTGAATCAGTATTACAACACTTTAAATCAAACTTAAACTAATTGAAAACAAACCATATGAGTACATAAATAAAAAGAGCATAAAAACATAACACATAACTCATAACACTATGATTTGTTTTCGAGGAAACCCTAGCCAAGGGAAAACCTTGGTGGGGATGGTACCCACAACTATTCACTAAAATATTGAATCCCTGTTAGGTGATCTATCCCTATTAGGAGATGATTATTACATAGTACATTTCCTTGTTAGAGGAATACAAAACCCTGTTAAAGGTATGGTGAGCTTACAAATCTTACAACCAAAATTCAGTTACAAAAGTGTTCTTCAATAAGTGAACTATACAAGCATTTGCTATGCTTTGATAGTTCCAATTATAGATTTTTCAATCTTTGATCCTGCATCTTCTATCTACCTTTACTAATATCCCGAATTCACATCCATCACATATCTATCTTTATCACATAGTTTCACACTTATCACTTTCACAAAACACTCTATACTTATTTTAATTCTACCATCCAGTCGGCTCTCAAATACAATACAAAATATAACAATTACTTATACAAATGATAGATGTAGAGTTGGAGATCTTGTATTACCAAAGTGTCAAAAATATACAACTTTCATCTGACTTATCATGTTACCATTCCATCTAATATTCCCTCAATCATCGTGACTGCTCATATACAATGTTTCACTAATTCTCTATCTTTGCATACCTTCATAACACTGTAAATTATTGATATCAACACCCAAACATATGTGACCTTAACTGAAGGTCATAAATATCACAAAATGTGTTCCTCTAAGTTTTCAAGCCATAACATATCATATATCACCTTCATTGACCAAAACTATACTGTAGTATACTGTTATTCTGATTCTATACTTGGTCATTTTCATGACTGTCTCCAAAACTTATAATCACTTCATGTGATCACTCTAGCATAAGTGTTTCCATAAATGAAAACCCTTAAGTGATCCATAGTTCTCTCAAAAAATTAGTTTCCAACACTAAGATGACTGAGGGAGCCTCTAGATCTGCAAGCATGAGAATTGCAGTCCCTCCATCTTCTGAAGTAGAAAACATAGTAAGTCCCACTTCTACTATAATTGACCTATCTATCACTCTAGAGAAGACATAACAAGAAGATACACCTATGAACATACCTAGAAGATCCACCAGATCAACCAAACCAAATAGACCTAAGAAACACAAGGTTGAAGTGGAAGCTAAGAAGAAAGATGATAAGGATAAGGTAACTGAAAAGAAATAAGAGAAGAAAGATCAAAAGAAAATAGAGGACACATACCACTAGAAACCATACATTGAGATATTGCACAGAAGGATTATAAGAGATGCTAACCTAAAGACACTGAGAAGATACTATGAGAGGTATGGCTATGACAATCAAGTATTGATAGAAGACATGGTAATTGAATATCTACTTATTTACAAGAACCTATTGGAGATTGATGGTAGTATACTTGAGGATTTGTATGGTAAACTAGAGATCAGAAAACAACTTGCACAAAAAGAAGATGAAGCAGTTAGGAATCAAGACATTGAGGACATGTTGCATGTAGTTTTTGTACAGGAGAGAGAGAGAGAAAATAATTGAGGAACTCAAACCTTTACTAAGAACAAAAGCTAGACTTGTGAAAATTATGGGTAGAAAGTATGATGAATTTATTGAAGATACTCAAAGGGCATCAGATCAAATAATTATGAGCAATATCCTGAGAAAACTTCACCTCCTAAGACTACCAAGCCCACAACTATAGGAATTGGAGAGAGCTCTAAGTTAGTTGAGGC